>RWGY01000045.1:5468819-5552943 GCA_007726485.1 Eragrostis curvula | reverse complement strand
AATTAAAAATTTATCAACAAACCCCCCCTCCCCCCCCCTCCTCCCCCCCCCCCCCCCCACCCCCCCCCCCCCGGTTTCTAGTAGAATAAAAATCTCCTAAAAATCTCAGAAACAGTTGCATTTGGGAACCCATTTAAATAATGGAGCAATCTTAAATTTTAACCAAATTATTTGAATTTAAATTAAGTTCCGAGAGAAGTACCTTAATTCAAGGTGAGCAATCCAACGTGCAAATGCTTGGAACTTGTAGAAATAATTTGGAGAGCATTTGACCTCAAATTGACCTTCTTTTGGATTTTACAAAAGAGAAAGGAAATTAAGTCAAAATTGGAAAGAGCAGTGGGACCCACCTGTCCAGAGACTGAATCGATCCTTCTTCCTCTTCTATGCTCGGGCCGACCAACGCAGCGCAGCCGCGATGCCACGCAGCTGCTTGCTTGCCTGCTTCACCTCGAGCTGTCTCGGATAGGAACATGCCGCCCAGCTACTGGACTTCACATTTCGCTCGAAGTTCCACTCCTTTCGTGTTCTCCAGTCGCAAACCCACACCGAAGCCGCCATGACCGCCGGAGACTGAGCTCCACTCGCCGTCGTCTCCGACATCCCCGCCCAAGTTCCGTGTGCAAAAGAACCGCCACACACTCCTCTTCACATCCCCAGCAGCATATTCACGTCGACCCCCAGCTTCTGGCTGGAATCGACTTCTTCTCGACGAGCTCCGCCAACCCAGCTTACATCTCGCCGGAATTCGTCAACCTCGGTGAGCCTAGCTCGAATCCTTCATTGCAGCATTGTGTACCTCACCGTACGCACTCCTGACGTGACCTCGTCGTGGTTTGGTGCTCGTGCAGGCTCACGGTGCCTCGCCGCCGTCCGCCACCACCCCGAACGCCCCTAACCGCCGCCCTCGCACGGTGCTAGACGTTCCGGTGAGCTCCTCCGCCGTTTTCTCGAGCAGCGTGTAGCCTAGGGTGCAATGCCTGCTGTAGCCGTTCATGTGCACGGTCCGTGTCAACTCCTCGTCGTCGACAAGCCTCGCCACGCCGTCGCCGCCTTGCGCGCCGCGCGTGCAGTGCGCGTCTCCCCTGTTTTGAACGGTGGCAATCTTGTAATTAAGTGAACTTGTTCAGAAACTATTCAAACTTCAAAATTCAATAACGAGTTCTAGGTATCCAAAATTGCCAAATTAACTGTTGTTGGATTCCTCTCAACGCGATCTATCCGTAACACCAGTATTGAACATTGTTCATGAACAGTTTTTCCTGCATAATTGTTATAAGTTAAACCCTAGATAAATCATAATAATTATCTAGACATAGTAAAAATTGCAAACTTAGGTTTGTAGAACCTACTTGATTCCCTCTGTTCAGTGTACGGACTATTACCCCCTGGTTCTGTAAGAGAAATCTTTTATGAAGTTTACAAACTATAAACGAAATAAATCATAGTAATTGAATATAAATCAGAAAAATGTGAACTAGGCTTCCTCTTTTCCTTTTGAGGTGTTTGTTCATGTAAATGAACTATGATAGTTGTTTCTGTAAGTAACTTCAAATACTAATTTCTCTTTGATAAACTTGTCATCTTTTGATATTAGATTTAATTCCTTTCAACAATGCTTCATGAGAGTCAATGAGGAAATAACTCAAATTAATCCAAACCAGCAAATCAGAACTATATGTATCACGTTTAGTAAAATCAGAAATCAATCATCATGCATAATATCGACTCCATGTGTGTTATTTCAATTGGACATTTAATGCATGTTTAGATAACAGCAATCGAGGCGGAAGCGATCGCAACAGGATCAGAACCAGCAAGAATCTGAAGTTGAAGGCTGAACTTGTCCGTGAAAAACAAGGCAAGCCCGGTTCATACAACCCCAGTTGAAAACTTTAACTTTTTAGAGAGCATAATATAGCGATCTAGTATGAGTGTGTGCACATAGTTATAGGAGTGAATGAAATCCATTGCACATCCAAATGAACCTATGATAATTAAGTGTCACCCTAGTTCTCGAGAGAAAATGCTAGGTTAAAAGGCTATTGATAGTAGCGAATAAATTTGATGACAACTAAAAGATGATCCATCATCATGTGATTAGATCAAAGATACATCTACACACAAAAGAAAAGGGATCATAGATATATCACAGTCATGTGAGCAGAAAAACTATGTTCTTGGTAGACACGTTCATCAGCCGAGCAGATCACAGGAATATCACCATCATATCGTGTTCATTAACTAGTTTTTTGAATGTTGCTTATAACCACGACATATGAAGAATGCACATGGGGTTTGGTGTACCACATACTCCTTCTGTTCAGAAATATAATGTACATCAAGTTTTGTCCTAAGTCAAATTGTTTAAACTTTGACCCATAGTGAACTGCCCATGCCCTGACCATCGGCAATTGCATGGTTCTGACCTGCGGGCATGCTCCAAGGTGGTGTTGGCCGATGCAGCCACGAACAGGACACCGTCACCATTGCATGCTAAAGTGAGCATGCCATCTTCGGCTGTTATCTCACGGCGGCCAGCGAAAGAGTAATGGGGTGTGTTTTTGGTTCATGAAACGTGGCCCTACTTGTGCAAAAGAGATCATTTAGCCTGGCTCGCACTAGCCAGTGGTCCCCGCAGAAAATGAATCATCTCACCTCACCGCATCTCCTCGCCATGGCCGCCGCCCCGCCCACTACTCCAGGCGGCGCTGCCCCAGCGACACCACACTCCACCATGATCCGCCGCCGCCATCTCCCTCCCGCATCCTCATCTTCTTCTCCCTTCTTCAACGCCTCAGTTATCGGCGGCAAGCGCCGGGCCGGCCACGGCGAGGCGTGGTTTAGCCTGAGCGCGACGTCTTCATCCTGCTGCTCTTCATGCGCGAGAGGCTCGATCTTTCCTATAGGAGTTTTATTGTGCCCCATACCACTAGTATTATACTAGTGGTATCTGGTGGTATTTAAAATCCGACGATCCAGATTAGTTCTACTATCCCCTCCAATACCACTAGTATTCTTAAGTAGTATTAATAATACTAGGGTACTTTAGGAAAAATAAATAAATAATGTGTTAAATCGGTGGCGAAAAATGGCAAAATTGGCGGCGAAGCAGGGCGGCAACATCATTGATGGCAGTAAGGTGAGATCATAGGGTGAGAGGGTCGTGACCCAAGGATTTCGGTGAGCGGTGACGTAACAAAAAACAGACCGATAAAACTAAAATAACTATAATACTCTTCATAATGCCACTAGTATAATACTAGTGATACGAGGCACCGTAGAACTCCTACCTTTCCTACACCCGTTCGTGCCGGGACCCATCTCGCCCGAGCTCAGCGACCTCTCCGTGCTGCTCTTGCTCTGGCTCGCTGGCTCCATCCCGCCCTCCCTCGGCCGCCTCAAACCTCACGGTGCCCATGCCGGAATCCGTGGTCAGAGCGTCGTTGCTCGTCGAGCTGTGCCTCTTCGTCAACAGGCTCCACGGTATGCTGCCCACCTACCCCGGCCAGAACACGCTGTTGGGGTGCGTCGACCTATTCGACAACCAGATCTCTGGCTAGATCCCGCCAGGGATATGCGACCGCAGCGAGCTGGAGGAGCTAGTCATGCTGAACAACAAATGGGGTGGTGCCGGAGCCTGCGCCGGGTGCTGCTGTCCAGCAATAGGGCGGGGAAGCTGCAAAAGCCACGTCGACGCGCTCGCCGGGAAGCCGGACCATAACCTCCGGAACGGCTGCTCGACGACGGCAAGCTGGAGGTGGACCCCATCTACGCCGGCAGAGTTTTGGTAGAGGAGCAGTTTCAACAGTTTCTGAAAAGCAACAAGCAGAGTTTTGGCTTGGAGTTTCTGTGCACTTGTTTGGGTGTGAGATTCATTGAAATTGATATCAGTTTCAGTGAGGTGCGTGAAGTGATTTTTGAGAACGACGACTACTTCCGCCCATCGTCATTTGATTAGAGTTCTTCCGCTTTGTTTGGTGATTAAGAGAGCTCGGTTGCAACTTGTGCATTTCTAGCTGACACCGTATTGAAAGTGAGTCAATAATGGAGGGAGCAACGATGAGGTAGTCATTTACAGAGGATAGAGATAGATTGCAGAAAGAAACAAGCCATGATCATTCGATAAATGAGGAGTAAATTCAGATGTGAATTCGTTTGGGGTGCGCAGCGCCGGCAGCAAGCAACCCCGGCTTTGTTGTTCTTTTCCCTTTTTTGTCTTCAATAATTCAGTTTATTATTTGTTAAACTGAAATTGTATTCCCATCTTGCATATTTCTCCACTTCCCTTCTTGTTTCTCATTGTTCTGTGCATCAGTTACATGATTTTTTTAATAGCAACAATTACATGAATGGGAAAGAAGAATAAAGAGGCAAGTGAGTTAAAACTCACCATGCCTAGTGGAAGGTGATCAGATCCAATGCAACACAGGAAACCAAACAAAAGCTAATGTAATACAAGCTTACCTAGTACAACCAACCAAACACACAACTCATTTGGGTCCTTGCATAGCAAGACTGGCTTAGGCTAGCCTGGATAGAATCTTATGCAGGGCGCAGGGCTTAGCTAGTGCAACAAACTAAACACACCCATAGTGAACAAAGTGCCTGGGACAGCGCCGTCTTTAAGGTCTGTGCTGGCTCGTGGATTAGATGGTCAAATACAAGAACCCAGTTAATATAAAATCACATCATAACTCGTGTCTAAAGAGGAGAACTTAATGTTTTGTGTAGGTGTTGGCTGAGATGGTCGAGCGACCAGCGGTGCAGACTTGGTCACAACAGTGGTCATTGTTCTGTGCACAACAAGATGATGTTCTTTGCTCTTGTGCGGCTCCAGCCTACCAGGGTGTCTGGATTATATATTGCTATCTGAAAATATAGACTACTCTGGTTTCAAAAGCAGTTTAGTACCATATTATCACAAAATAAAAAAGGAACATGTGCCAACAGCTCCCACACCTCAGTGATAATTAACTAAACCATGTACTTACTGATAATATGCATGAACACACACCCAAGAACACATCAAAGCTTACCGCAACCAAAACATGGAATGCTCTAGACCAACCATATGATGCACGCACATCACCATATGACGGACTCTCCTTCCCTCTCCCTCCCCGTGTGCAGCACTGCAGCCTGCTCCCTCCCCGAGCGGCGTTCAGCAAGGCGACCTGCTCCCTTGGAGTCACGGAGGCTCGTGCTGGCGAGGTGGCACGGAAAGCGGTGCCGCAGAGTTGCCACCCAACCAGTGGCGAGGCTAACCCGAGGAGACGGGGCTCGGCGCAAATAGCAGGAGAGGGTGTGGGTGGGTCACGGACCAACCATTCACCACAAACTCCTATTTTTTTTTATTTTTTTTTTTGTACGGTAAAGATGTGGGAGACCTAAACAAACCACCAAATTTAAGGGCTTAATTTGTACAGATGTTCCCTCCATTTCAAAATATAGGACCACTTTGACTTTATATATGGTCTTCAAAACATAAATTTTACTGTTAGTTTCTCTCATTCTATAATGTTGATAGAAACAAAACCATACTTAAAGGTAAGTGGTTTCGAATACTACTCGAGTGGTACCATAAATATATGGTAAAAAAAAATTATATACTAATAGACTAATTGTGAAGCAAATTTACATGATTCGAATCTCGAAATGTGTGCTGCCTTGTAAAAACTGATGGAAATAGTATTTTTTTGTCACTTATGGTTCTATTAGACTCGTGTGTTGGTGATCCTGTTTGTGTACAGTACCCTCGAATGGGTCATGAAGCAGATGGTTTTTTGCTCCGTCAGCCTTAAGTTGTCGTGTGTCCAAGATGGTTGTTAGGGATGCAACCTTCAGAGAATAAACATACCGCAGAAGGTTTACCTATGAGGAACTTTCCGCTGATACCTCTGTCGAAAGTGACCAATACCAACTTAGTTTTCATGGAATGTGAAAGGATGGTTAAATAAGGGTGCGTTTGGCCAGGCTTCTCTGTACATGCACCAGGAGCTTCCATGTTACAGTACATGAACAATAGAGCATAAGGAAGAGCTGGAGCTGGTTGAAGCCCCCCTACTAACTAGGCCTAAATTGACTCTTCTTGTTTCATCCATTAAGCAAGCCGGTAACAGAAACCTTCAATATTTAGTCCTATTTTGCAGACAACCAATAACACCCAACTTCATCATTACCTTTTTTTCACATTGTTGTCAAGATACCCAGCTTTTTTCTTCTCCGTTTCAGGTAATGCTTGCTAACCATTTTCTAATAATAATAAACACACTATATTTGATTAGCCTTGCATTTTACAGATGTTGCAATTAGCCATGAAGTTTTACCTTTATGCTTTACAAGTGACTCATTTGATTCATTTCATAAGCTTGTTAGAAACTAACGAAACAAGCAGTAAATATGCGACCAAGACATTTTATTATACAATTCAAACCAAGAAGTCCCAATTGTGGAAATCACCTCCTAAAATAGTTCCACAGTCAAAGGCGACAAATAAGATTAAACTGCCAAAAGAAATCAATACTTAAATTATCACTACTACATCAGCCTTTTTTGTCCAATTTTGGGCACTTAAGAATTTCTGAAGCAGCAAGAAGAACCAAGGAACAAATGCAGTTTGTAAATGTGCATGCACATGCACAATATCAGATGTGCCAATTAAAATTATATACTTAATAGTTGCAAAGTGCTAAGGAATGTAAATTACTGAATTAAAAGAATAGACATTACCTAGCAATGTTAACAAAACCAGAAACAAGTCACACGACTCGGCGCAACTCTCCTGTGAGGAGTGCAAACTTACGATGCTGCGACAACACGGAAGATACCATGTTATCTCCAACTTTACGATAAGCTACAGCTTCTAGGAACGACGAGCACTCACTGACTCCACTGAGTACTGCTTGCATGATTTGTAGTGGGTCCCCATGGCTAACAAAAAGAATCGACGAGCTGCATTGAATAAAAAATGTAGATTTAACTGATTATTAAAAAATAAAGACAATTGAAAAGGAAAAAGAAAGACTAAAGTAGAGGTGGTGTAATGTGTCCACTATCCAGTGTTTGTTGTTGTGCAATTGGCCAAACATATGTAAAATTATGACTCTAGCATAAACCTAAGCTCTTCAGTAAATTTCTATTGTGCAATTGACCAAATCATAGAACATTATGTTGTCAGCGGTCCATCTGTTTTTCAATTTGTCTCAAAATTAGGGAACATGTGGGCAAATATATCAATATGCCTCTCTCTAGACAGTAAAATCATAATTATTAGAATCCGAGCTTGCTATTCTCCTGCAAGGTCATCCTAAAAAAAGTGTTGCTCTTCCTTTTTAGACACTAAAAATATGCAATTACCTTTTTAGCCATTGAATCAATCTTTCATATCTTTTTAGCCACTATTATCCAACTTCTAGCTTAGCAGTGTTAAGTTCTGTGAGAAAAGACAAATGTGTCCCTGGTTGTGATTTTTTTACGAGCTCAATGATCAGTCACTTTAGTCAATAACAAAAAATGAGATAGGAGCCAAAATATACATAATATATAATTTTGGGCAGCATTAATATGTCTCATTTTGCAAACAACAAAGCAAATCACAAACCCCCGCTTAGGCTGAGCCGGCTCACCACCCCACCTGGCCCTCCTCCACAACTTTAACATGCACCAGCTCCTAGCGCAGCGTCATGAACAGCTTGGGCCGGCGTGCCACCATGCCTCGCACGCCGCCGCTTCACTTTACCCCCAGCTAGACACCACGTGCACAGCCCACCTCCCGTCCCTTCCTGCTGCCCCCATCAGGGTTTAGAGCTCGTGGGATGAGAGAGAGTTAGGTGCTCTGTGTTTTAGCCTCCTGGTTGGTCGATTGCGAATTGCCAGGGGCAATGTAGTCGATATCCAACAAAAACTGACAAGTGGATCAAACAGACCCTAACGGAAGTAACCGGAGTGGTTACAAAGGCATAAAACATGGATTTGATGGCCATCAAGGAATTTTCCCTAGATTGGTCTAGGGATCAGGGGTGGGAGTATAATGCACTCCGATTTCAACTATAACTACATCAATATAACCCAAAATAGATTTACTCAGTCAAACAATGAGGTTTTTAGTATTGCTAGGACATCTAGCATGGAATACACTAGAGCACGCTCGCAAAAAGTTAAATCACTCAATTCAACCACCGTTCGCCCCTGTAGCATTATGATTCTAGGTCACAGATTTATTGTTGGTTGATGGCAAAGTCCAAAAGGTTTAGAATCGTTATTACTATCAGGTTCATAAAGCTAATTTTACCGATTTGAAGGCTCGTCATTTTTATAAACTGCAATTGTAACCATTACATTTGTTTCTATGCATTATGGACAACACATGCAATTATTCTTTCGAAAATGACATGGGGTACACACTGACAATATATGTGTCTCTTAACAGATTTTTTTTTCTCTCCATGTCAATTAACTATTATTTTGTAACTTATCAATACCATTTGTGCTATTTTGATACAGAAGTGCAGGTTCCTATCAAACTCCATATCTGTTGAAGACAGAACTTGCGAAAGTCTACTTGCAACATCTGCGACGCTCTCACCACCTTCTGGAGCAAAATAGGGATTTTCTTCATCTACAGCCCATATGTCTGCATACTATAACACCATGCCAGATTCAGTAACTGAATCGAATTATAAAGCATAATTCCGCTCAAAACAATTATAACGCATAAGTACATAAACAAAATAGACAATGCACTGTAACCTCATAAGTTTCCAAGATAACCAGATTAACCGAATGTATCATGTCAATGTGAGACGTAATTCATAAAGGCATCATGTAAAACTCTTCATCAGTAAGTTCCAGGTGGAAGACTGAACAGGGCCCATACACCAATTATGGACCCCGTATTCAGAATAGCATGCCTAATTTATCAGTTACTCGAACTTTAGAGTTAATTGTGCAGATCATACATATTATGTCACACTGCATTCCGCCCCAAGTTTTTGTTTTTTTCTTTCTAGGTTGTTGTTCATGAAATCTCCAATATCGCTTCCCAGTCAATCAGATAACACGGTAGTTTTCTATTTCGGGGATTCGATATCAAAATATTTCAGAAGAAGGAAACTTAAATTTTCCTTTGATCCTTGCGGCCAAATCCTCCAAAATTAGTTCTTATTGACTTTCATTTTAAATGCTATTCAATGTCATGAGTATTTCGGAATTCGGTTTCAAAGCATTGAAGAAGAAGTGAATGGTTGAATTTTTTGTGAGAATAACATGTCGCTATTTGTAGCATAGTTTTTACTTAGCTTTTCGTTTAGATTGTTGAGTCTCATTTTGAACACATGATTCATTCAAATAATACGAGAAATTTTTAAGGATGCAAATCTATAGCTGCAAATTCACAACAAAGATTGGCAAAATATAGGAAACAGGTAAGAACAGCCACTTAGATTGGTGACAAAGGGAAAACATGGAATATTTTAAACAGAGAAAACCGAGTTGAATTTTTCCATGAAGTTCGATCTCATGTTACAATTTCTCCAAACAGATATGACAGTAATATTTGAAGTACATTTAGTTCTTTCATCTTTTTCAGCATTCCGAAAGTCTTCTAAGAACATTAACAAAAGGGTGTAAAACCTTGTTGATTCATTTTTCATAGAGAGGCTCGATTTCTGTGTTAGCAGAAGGCCCTCCAACACTACTTAAGGGAAGAAAGTATTTTTGGGAAGAAAGTATTTAAGGGAAGAAAGTATTTTTGGGAAGAAAGTATTTAAGGGAAGAAAGTATTTTTGTTAGATGCCTTTGAGGGACATGAAGATGGGAGTGGAGAATAATCTTGCTTAACAGTTACCAGCCAAGTCTTTTGGAGTATGGGTATATAACCATGATTGCTCAATTTAGTTAAAGGGACATGCACCTTCTCGTGTGAAAGTAACTCATAAGATGGTCCGAAGTAGCGTTCTCGAAGTCCCTCCACTGCCTGCAAAGAAATATTCTCATGAGGCTACCGATGACCAGAATAATGAGACATCTTATTTGAGACCCTTTAGCAGATTTGAAAGTGTGTTGTTAATGCAAAAGTGGGATATGAATAAGCCTCCTTCTATTTCCCCATACCATTGAAGCAAATCGATGCATTCTCATACATGAATATAAGTCAATGCAGCAAAATGTTAGACAATGAAAGAGGATGGTAACGAGAAATAATTATTACATAGAAATACAGTTGATGTCAACTTAGAACACTCATATTTTCATATCCACAGTTGTCATGTATTGTTCCTTTCAAAGCTCTAGGTAAGAGTAACCTTGTTCTGTAAAATGACTGAGATTACTCTGAGAAGTGCAGAGGAAAAGATAAATTTCAGTAAGTATTTTTTGTAACACTGATGTTTTGCGGGAAAAGGGTTTAGGGTTCTTAAATTTTGTTAAACATGATAGCATTAAAGTTTATCTTCATTAAAGGGCCATTCCACAAGATGGAATTCAGCGGTTTGGTTTACATATTTTGCTATTAAGCAATGTATCTGTCAGTATTTCAGCAGGCACGCTGGAGAAGAGAACAAGTAATTATAGAGCTTCAAGATTACTTGGTTGGGCCTAGAAGAACCTAAGCTTACTCAATACCTATGTGTATACCATTCCACTGTATTCCCAGTATTTAGAAAAATGGATACCAAACCGAACATTTCAATCGAGCTGCCCTTTTGGCACAAATTATGATTCCTAGTTTCCTACTCATTGTTAGCCAGCCAAGACAGGATAAAAATCTTTTCACGCATTAGCAGAGTGGTATGGTACATCCAGGGACCAGGATAAACCACTCACTTTGCAGCTCGGAGCCTCAAAGGGGATGCCGAGCACACCCGCAACCGCTCTGGCCGTCTCTGTGGTCCGCGAGAAGGGCGAATATCGGATCTTGACAGAATCCGCCGGTACACCTATCTCCTCAAGCGCCTGCACACGCAAAATCGATTTCTAACCACTGCATACGTGATTCTAATAATCCATTGCAATCACTGTGCCCAAGCCCATACCTTACGGAGCAGTTCACCGGCGGCGCGCGCCTGCTCGACGCCCTGCGGGGCCAGCCCGAACTCCGGCTTCGTGCCGTTCTCCTATACCGGAAGAAGAGAAGTCGAATGTGTGGATTGGATCCGTGATTCTTCTTGGGTTCAGGAAATTGAAAGGCTACAGGGATGGTTGGATTTGGTACCAGAGAGGAGACGATGAGGCCGCGCTCGTTGGGCACGCTGCGGCCGTGGCGAAGGATCCAGTACCTGTTGCGGAACATGGGCGGCTGCGCCGGCGACGGCAAGCTGCTGCTCGAATCCTCCTCCTCCATCGCCCAAATTGTGATCCTCCGCTGCTCCTTTCACCTCTACTCTTCTCTCGGCCTCTAATGCGTACTGTACGCGGCGGCAGCAGGTGCGCCGAAGTGTGGTCTATTTTTTCGGCCCATTTGTAGAGGGTGTTCGGGTATAAAATTTAGAGGCAAGAAATTTGTCATTTAAGAGTATTAAATAAAGTTTAATTACAAAACTAACTGCAGAACTCCTGATCTAAATCGCGAGACGAATCTAACGAGAGTAGGTAAGCCATGATTAGACGCTGGTTACTGTAGCATTACTGTAGCATCACTGTAACAAAATATAGATTAATTAGGCTCGTTAGATTCGTCTCGTAAAGATGTACCTGCCTGTAAAAAGATTTTGTCATTAAATTTTATTTAGTACTCTTAAATAATAAGATTATCTTTGATGTGACAGGTCTAAATGCTAAATGCTAAAGCAACGAACACCCCCGTAGTTGCTCACCCGATTATGCTAGCGGGTGACCTAGATTTTTGCGCACAGATATCTTTAGAAGATAACCTGTTAGCAGATGATGAAGGATGGTCAACAGTAACTAGGAAAAGGGATAAGGGTAGTAAAAATAAAATTGTTAATAATGATAGGAGCCATATGGAATGTTAGGGGCCTGAATAAATCAGGCAGGTTACAAAGAACTGCTGATTTCATTTCTTTGAATAATTTGGATTTTGTGGGATTTCAGGAAACAAAGAAAGAATGTTTCTCTGAAAGCTTTTTAAAAGCTATTTGTCATGATTATGTCTGGAATTACCTACCTGCTGTCAAGACAGCTGGTGGCATTTTGGTGGGTCTTAGAGAATCCAAATTTGAAGTTTTAAATTGGCAAATACATAAGTATAGTGTAGTAGCGCATGTAAGAAATACTGCTGACATGTTCTTATGGAGGCTAGTTATAGTGTATGGATCGCTTTATGAACATGGGAAAATGGAGTTCATTGATGAGCTCCACATGATCATGGAAGCTTGGGATGGGCCCACTATAATTGGTGGAGATTATAATCTGGTTAGAAACCAGAAAGAAAAAAATAATGGTGTGGTTAACAGTAAATGGACCCTTTGCTTTAATGACTGGATACATCGTTGGGGGCTGCTGGAACTTAAAGATTCCAGCAGATCCTATATTTGGGTAAATAACCAAGAGCAACCAATTATGGCTGCTTTGGATAGATATTTAGTAACCACCAGCTGGGAAGCTCATTTTCCCAAAGCTGGGGTTAGAGCACTACCTAGATATGGTAGTGATCATGTTCCACTGAAAATTGATTTTGGCGTGAATGATGACAAAAAAGTATTTTGTTTTAGATTTGAAAAATGGTGGTTGGAACATGAGGATTTTGGTAAACTTGTTGAGAAAGTTTGGCAAACCCCATGTCACCACAAAAATCCGATAGACAGATGGCAATTTAAAACGAGATTACTCTGAAAGAAGACAAAAGGGTGGAGCTGGAACAGAACAGCTGAAGTCAGGAAAAAGAAACAAGCCCTGCTTGCAGAGTTTGAGTGCTTGGATATCATGGCTGAAAGCATCACTTTGAGTGAGGCTGACAGACAAAGAATGGAGGAAATAAACAAAGAACTGGAAAATATCTGGAAACAAGAGGAGTTAAAAGCAAAGCAAAGATCAAGAGACAGAGACATCAAGGAGGGGGATAAGAATACTAAATATTTCCAAGCAGTGGCCAACCAAAGGAGGAGAAAGAAGGCAATTGCAAAACTAGAAGGTCCTACTGGGACGGTGGAAGATACTCAACAAATACTGGAGGTAGCTGTAGATTTCTACAAAAACCTCTTTGACTTTGAGCCAACTTTAAATATGCATCTGGGAATTTCTTTCTGGGATGATGAAGATAAAATCAAACCAGAGGAAAATGAAATTTTGGAAGCTCCTATATCAGAAGAAGAAGTAAAGGCTGCTGTCTTTGGTTCATATTCTGATGGAGCTCCTGGACCAGATGGGCTACCTTTCCTATTCTACCAAAAGTTCTAGCATCTTATTAAAGATGATTTGATGAACTTATTTAAAGAATTTGAGAAAGGAGATCTTAATGTTGCTAGGCTCAATTATGCAGTGCTTACTTTAATTGCTAAAGAGCCAGAGGCAACACATTTGAAAAAATTCAGGCCTATAGCCTTGCTCAACTGCAGTTTCAAAATTTTTACCAAAATGATGAATAACAGGCTGACCAAAATAATTGATAGGTTAATTTCCCTGAATCAAACTGCCTTCATACAGGGTAGATACATACTGGAGAGTGTGGTTTCTGCCCATGAAATTGTAGCACCCCACCTCAAATTAATGAGGGGTTTGGCTAACCAGAATCATAATCGGGTGATGCTTGACGAAGCAAGCCTCCAAATAACCACACACATAAGCATAAATAAAATAGATTCCAAAAAGAAACTTAGTTATTACAACTTTGGTTCAAATTTAATTACATAAAAATGTTTGAAAAGCGTAGCGGAAGTGATATACACTCGACGTATTACCCTATGATGAAGCACATTCAGCCCGTAAACATGCTTCATTTCTCCTCAGTCAAACATCTCCTGCAAAAAAAAATTTAAACAACAAACCCTGAGCAACTAATACTCAGCAAGACTTACCCGTCAAAATGGTCTTCTAAGACCGACTTCTAGTATGCAGGGGGTTGACCAGGTTGCTGAAATTTAATCGCAAAAACAGCACTAATAATTAATCCTTATTTTCATATTTTAGCCAAATTAAAAGGGTTCTTGCATTAGTATAAATATTAGCCACCTACACTAAGCAATACATGGTTGCAATACAATTAATTGAAGTACAATAGCATATAAACATCATCATGTGCACTTCTTACTACGATGTGACGCAGTGAACAAGTGGTACTCAATAACCACGAGGGACGGCGATTCGAATCGATTTACACCTGCAGGCGAAACCCGAATACACGACGTACGCACACTCAAAAGAGTCACGCACGGCAACTTTTCACAAGACATCGTAAGGTCGAGCCGATTTCACCTCTCCCGGACACACGTCCTCCACGCGATACCCGCGCCAGGCAATCCGTGGTTAGCCCGTGTGCCCTCCCTTCCTACACAAACCCGCAACCACCATTCCATCTTCATCACCAAAAGAGAGGGGAGCACCGTCCAACACATATAACATCGAGCTACTCAGTTTACTAGTTCCCATTCTGCTAGCATGCATCCGGTACTATTCAAACTTGCTCAGCGGGGCCACAACGAACGGTCCTCAACCGACACAAACGGGGCTATAGCGAACAAAGCGAGCCTTGTCACCTCAACCTACATATAAAATTTCCCCGTTCAGTCTCAAATTCATTATCATCATCATGTGAGAACATAAAGTAAATCCGACCCCACTTACACCGAGCGGTCTCCATACCACTCGATTTTCTATCGATGACTCGGTATTAAGCATAGCAAACTAACGAGCGGATGTACCATCTGAACCAACCCATAGGATTAAGGATCTCTAGTGCATCTACAGTTTCATATAACTCCTAAAACTTAAATGCACAATAAATGACTCGAAGTACATGTGAGGAAATGTAAAACTTTGTAAACATAGGAGTGCACCGGGGCTTGCATTGGGTTTGAGCAATGTTAGCACATTCCAATATGTTAGTAGCAGCACTAAGTTCACCATCGCGATGATTTCCATCTCTTCGGTTCCACCTTCGTGTCCTAGATGATGATATACAATGATGCGATGCAAGTTAGAATGCATGAATAAAGAGTGAATCGTGACCTATTTAATTTAGTTAATGGCAAGGCAATATTCACCGTGACTAGAGCAAAATTGAGCTCCATTAAAAACAAGGGGTTTGGTCTAAGGTTGGAGTTATAGTTTTATTACATTTCACTTGAAGCATTCTCTTCCAAGGATGAGAGAATTAGTTTTATCATTAAATATTAGTAGTTTTCTCTTATTGCCTAACAGTGGTTTGGACAAATATTCTGGAAGTGAATTGAGGTTTATAAGAGCTCATTCAACCTTATCGGTAAGTTTGGGCTTTAACCAAGTATATGTTATTTACTGAAATGTAGATTGGCGGAACATGACACGGTTGATCATGGAAACATTATTGGAGCTCTATTAGTACAGAGGGAACCTATTGGGATTTACTTTACGATGATCATTTGATTTAAGATATGCTCTTGGTCTTATAGTAAGGACCATATTCACTTAGAGAAAGTATTTACCCTATAGTTTTTCTCAAAAGAAAGCAAAGTATGACATTATGTATAAACTTCTATTTACTATGAATCCTATGGTGAAAAATGGTACCACACATAGGTTTTATTGATGGTGATTGCGTGCATATCTATTATGTAGAGTCTATATTATGAGTACTAATGTGCATGGGTTGTTCAAAGAAACATGAGTAAGTAAACTAGATTTACATAGCAATTAATCCTAGGGTGGTTTGAATACAAAAAGAGGCTACCTGCTTCTAGTGCCTAGGAAGACATTCTTATACGTTAAAAGTCTACTTTATACAATTAAGAAGACATGAGAAAATTAATTACTTAAGCCGTAGTTATATGTACGCATATGATGGGCAACCTATACTCAGGGGCATGAGATGCATGAATACCACTAATTTAACTATGACTGATAAGTTAGAGTACCGAGTATAAATGAACCTACATGCTCATGCATAGATAATATGTTCAGTTACTTGGACCAACTAATTTATGTTCAAAGTAAAACATGTACAGAACTACTATTTTAGTATCTACCTGCGACGATTAGGGTGTGATCTATATATGTTGTTTGCAGCAATTACATGTAACCATTAGGTGAATATGCAAACTATTTCTAATCGGAATGCATAATTATCATAATAAACACGTATGCATCACGTTAATTATTATTATTATTATTATTTTGAATGACATGTCATGTGCTTTAATACTGGAAAACAATGGCACATGGTCCTAAATGAAAGCAATGAGATGTACTGAATCAATAAGAGGGTTTATGAAGCTTTCTTGACAAATACGACATGATGACGTTGTCATGCACGAAAGGACATGCTTACAGGGTCATGGACATGATTTTTAATTAATTTGGTCTTAAGAAATTTACATTGGTTGTCTCAGATTTGTGAATTGTTAAGAGTTTACAAAGATTTTCGTCTGAAATTTATTAAAATGGTTCTGGAAGATCAAAAATTAATGTTGTATTTTTAATTAGCAAGATATTCCTATGCACAGAAACATATCCCCAAAATTTGGTACAAAACTGTGCAGGAATGAAATACTAAAAATGATTTACTTAGGCACTTGAAACTGAAATTACTCAAAAATTAGGGTGAATTTCAAGGAACCACTTGGTGAGCAGTTCAGCGAACCTATATGGAGCGTGCATGCCAAAAAATCAGAATGTTTGCATGACTAGATATTTTTATAAAAATGATTATCAGTTTCTTTTCTCTGAATTTTAGAACATTAATTAGGATTATTTCAGATGTTTATGTTGCACCAATGGATAGATATTGTTACAAGGATTCCAATAAAATTTATTTTGAAATTTTTGGATATCCAGAACTCCATATATAGATTTTTGAAGTTTGTACAATTTCTGAGCAAGTTCGAGTTATTTACGAAATTGCCACCTTCGTCTTGATCAGAACAGAGCTACAGACAGCGACCAGAAATCCTTGAAATTCGTCGATTTGGGTGGTGGGATTGCACGAGGGGTGACACAAATGGATGTTTAGGGATGTGAGGAAGGTATGTGTGCGAGGAATCGAACGGAAACTCACCGTGGAGGGAGGAATCGACGACGGCGTCCGACGGCGGCCATGGCTAGAACTTGGCATCGATCTTGCTGTAGGATGGAGGAACCCAAAGTTTGTGCTGTGACTAGGGTAGAGGACCTCCTCGCGCACCTTTTTGATGTTGGGGCCAAGGTCCGGGGTTGACGGTGGTGGCGGCGAGCGGTGATTCAAGCTCGGGCGGCCATGGCTGCTCGCTTGTGCGAGGGAAGGGAGGAGAGAACTAGGAAGACGACGACGACTTTTGACCTGGGAAGTGGGAAATGGATAGGGACGAGTTTGGCGTGAGGGAGTTGGCCGAAGTCGAGCGCCAAAGCGCGGGCGCGACACTGGCGGCATGACGTCCTGCACAGCAGCTGGCATGGGCAGCGAAGCAGAGCATCAGCGAGAGAGAGCAGAGAGAAGAGGATGACAGCTGGGTCCCACGCATTCCTTTTCTTTTCCACGATTTTTTTTTCCAACGTGCTGGAATTGAACAGGTCCAAAAGCTACCTTCCAAAGCTCAGAAAAATCAGAGAAATTGGGGAATTGAAGTTCAACTATACAGGAACCTTTTTCCTTATGGGAAGTTTCCAAGATTCGCAACAGATTTCGAATAAAAAAAATTCCTGGAAGACAGAAGTTATTTGAAAGCTTCTCGATTTATTTGAACTGCTTCCCTTTCTCATAAAATTCTACAAAAAGGTCCATAATTATATTTTGAGACATAGAATCCAGGAAGATTTTTAATTGGGCCCACTTTTGTGCAAAATTTTGGAGTTGTAGTTCAAGCTCATATTTGACTATTTTCCAAATGATTTGCTTTTGATTTATTTTCTCCAATATGATCATTAACATTTGTGATCAATTTGCACTAACAGAGGATGAAACCAACAAACTGATCCGAGGCTCCCATTGTAAATAAAAATTTGCTGAATAAATTCTGGTCTTACTTTTATCATTATTGAAGCTTTATCTGATTAAAGCTTTTGATACTCTTGTCCTAAATTTTTGTTATTATGACTGAATCTCTTGATTAGCAGTGTGATTATGCTGGGATGTTACAGAAATAGTTCATGAAATGAAAAACCACTCTCAAGGTCTAGTTTTAAAACTAGATTATGAAAAAGCGTATGATAGGGTGAGCTGGTCTTTTGTTTTGGAAATGCTAAGCTCACGTGGTTTTGGCCCAAAATGGATATCCTGGGTTAAACAGCTAATGCAAGATGGATCTGTTTGTGTCAGAATTAATGATCAGAACAGTAAATATTTCAAGCCGGGGAGTTTAATTTGGTGGCTGATGTCTTTTCAAGAATGGTAATCAAAGCCTCTCACCAAAACTTGATTAGAGGTGTGATGAGTGAAGTGATTCCTGGGGGTATCATCAGCTTGCAATATGCTGATGATACCCTATTGTTCCTAGAAAATGACATTGAAATGGCCGTCCATGTAAAATGGGTGTTAACCTGCTTTGAGCAGATCTCTGGTATGAGAATAAACTACCACAAGAGTGATTTGAACGCTATTAACATAAATGAGGAGGATACAAATAAGTTTGCGTTGATTTTTGGGTGCAAGATAGGCACGTTCCCTTTTAAATATCTGGGAGTACCGTTACACCACTCCAAACTTAGAAAGGAGGACATTCAGCCAGTAGTGGACAAGATCATTAAAAGAGTGGCAGGGTGGAGAGGGAGACTACTCTCTTATGGGGGTAGATTAACCCTTATTAAATCATGTTTAGCTAGTATACCTATATATCTCTTATCTGTTATCAAATTTCCAAAATGGGCTATCGAGGCTATTAATAGCCAGATGGCTCATTTCTTTTGGGATAACATAGGCGATAAACACAAATATCACCTAGCTAAATGGGAGTTAATGGCCCAGAAGAAAGAATATGGTGGGCTGGGCATTCCAAACTTGAGAATGCTCAATCTCTGTTTATTAGCATCTTGGATTGCAAGGTTCTATAAACAGGATGAAAATCTATGGAAAAAGATAGTAGAGAGCAAGTATAACTTAGATGAGAAAAATGTTTTCTGCAGTGACAAAATAGGAGCCTCCCCCTTTTGGAAAGGGGTTATGTGGGCAGAAAAACATTGATTTTTGTAGTGCAGCATAAAACTATTAGCTATGTCATGTTTTGATGACTGGATAGCTCCATACAGTATCGAATAAATTAGCCATGCATTAAACTAACTTGAAAGACTTGTTGGATGTCCTCTCTACTATCTCCTGTAGGTTAATTTCATTCTTGGCAAGAGCATAACTAAACTTTAATATCTATCTCTACTCCTATTATTTTCGTTCCGAGTTCACGTGCGTCGCACCCCGTTCTCAGTAAAATTTTCGGTGCCGACATGTGGGACCGCTTGCTGGCGCGCGAGAGAAAAAAACCAGGGATCCAATTTTCCAAACTCCTCGAGCGAGTCGACGCCAGCAGCGAACTGCTCTCCCAATCGTGATCCAACCAGGATGCGGAGAAGGAAAAGCTAGGCGACGCCAGCAGCGAGGACGTCCTCCTCCGCGAGGTTGCGAACGCCGCAGCCGCCGCTAGCATCCGAGGAGATCAACGCGGAGGACGTGGCCGCAACCCTCGCCAATCGTCGCATGCGCACCCGCCGTCCCCAATCCCCAACCCGAAGGCACCGCCGCCGTTCCCTGCTCCTCCGACGTCTAGCGACGCCACCCTCAGCTTCCAGCCGACGCGACAGGAAGACGGATCGAAGGTGGAACGCTATGAATGGAGCCGCTGCTGGCTGCCGGCATTCTCCGCGCCAGTCGTCTCTCCCGAGCGCGCCTGCCTCTTTCTTCCCTCAGCTGCCAGCAATCGCGCGCCTGCCACTGACTAGACGCTGCCGGCAATCGCCGCTGAGATCCCCGAATACACCGTTGGTTGTGGTCAGATCAAGATGATATTGCTTCCCTGTTCTCAGAGGCGCCTTACCCTGCTGACGCATGATCTCCTGCCCATAATCTGCACCTGCCCCATCGAGCTTCCCTCAGGTATCTATCCCCTCTGATCCTCCCTTCCCATGTGATGTAGATCAGTTAATCGATTTTTGTACATGCGCTTTGCCAAACGTTCTGAGTTCTGAGTGATGTATTTTGTCATCTATTTCGATGGAATGCTAAATTTAATTTTCTTTTGTTTGTTAAATCTGATGGATTGATGCAGTTTGGCCAAATCTAATTTGTTTGATAAATCTGATGTATTTTCTTATTGAGGATCAGTGTAGTTTAGATAAATTACTCTGATAGGTGCACTTTCTTGGAAAATCAGTAATGTAGTTGTCAATAGGAACTGTACCTGCTGTGACTGAACATTTTTAGATTCTTTGGCAGTGTTGGATGAGAACCATTTGATTGGATTTTCTCAATTTTCTATTAGCTTGAGAAAAGTACACTATAGTAACAATATTGCCACAAAAATCTGTGATGTTATTGTTCGTATTGATTCAAAAATTAAAGCGGCATGCTAAATTTCTTAATCCTATATATTTAGTCCTTTGTGTTGTGTTGTGTATTTTTTCTCCTTGGTGTGTGAACTCTACAATCTGAGTGGAATCCGTGTGCCATTATTGCTCCTGCAGTTATTTCAGCATGGGCAAGAAGGACCAGCGGGCTCGGGAGCTGCTTCAGATGGGTAAGGAAGATGATCTGCAGATACGAACTCCAGCTGCTGGAGTTCAGCAACAAACAGCTCAAGAAATTTTGATGATAAAGTTGAGGAGGAACAATCTGTCTTCAAGTACTCATAGCCATGGAAAATGTGAGCACACTTTGTGAATTAATCTAGATGTTGTTTGCACTTTTTAATAGGGCAACTGCTACATCAGCCTTGCACATCTTAGTTGAATTTTTTAAAAAAAAAATCAGGTAATTTTTTCTTGATCATAGAAATTGTTTAGGGATCCAATTGTACAAGATGCAAAAGATTTCGAAATTTGTAAATCTGAGTAGGCCGACAATGCCGAATAGAGAGCTTGATCCGGTAACATGTAATTTTTTCTTGATTCCTTGAGCTGCAAGGGAGACGATGGATGGCAAGAATCCGCCCAGAATCCTCCGCCACGCCGCATGACGATCGCTGCGCCTCCGCCAACTGAGTATCGCTGCTGGTCCCGATTGGGAGCCGCCTGACGAAGGTCGCCTGCCTCCGATTGCCCAGGTGTGTGGATCGTGCAGTCATCCAGGCAGAACTTAGTCGTTTATGGTCGCATAAGTATGAAAAACATATTCCTGCACTGTCGCATATGCAGTGAAGAGCTGTATTTCGACTTGATCATCTCTGAAACAGGCTGTTGTATGATAATTTACATACTTGCACCACTTGATTCTACTTGTTCAGTATCAACAGTAATTAGTTGCCCTGTCTCGCTTATTTTAGCTGCCATATTCCACATTAAACAAATGCTGCTGCCATATTCCTCATGATCAAAGCTTACAACTTAAGTAAATGCGTAGGTTCAGGTCTTGTTTTCCCTAAACCCAGCCATGAAAAGCAGTTCTGCTACAACCTGGTTTCATGGATTTTTTTTTTAGTTAGCTCCATATCTACTTATAGTTGTGCTGTATGGTTTAGGATTCGGTTTCTGATTTGGGATCATTCCCCAATTTTTTGGGAGGCATATTTTTCAGTTCTATGGAAACAATGCAATGTCAAAATGAGTCTTGCATATAGGACACTTTTCAGAAATCATTGCCTGTTGATCTAAGTGTAGACATTTCATTTTTTTTAATTAGCACTAAGATTGTCGCCAACTCCTCTGTCCCCGATGTTCCTTCATTTGTGAATGCCCAATGAATTTAGTGCTGTTGGGTTCTGAACTTCTGATTCATGCATCCATAGGTTCTTGCATCCTATGTGCTCAATATTGGTTGTGTGTATGTTGTATAGATCAATGGGTTCGGGATAGCATACTGATGAACATTGGACAACAGTTAACTCAGTAGCAGATAGCTTACAGATGATAGTGTTGACTTTTACTCTGTTGTCAGACGAGGAATAGTCAGGGAGGCGACAATGTGCTGGTAGTTGGCTTGCCCTTATCTAGATGTTATGTTTATGTCTGCACAAGTTCTGAACTGTCCTGATGCCATATTTATAGCATCCCACCTCAAATTATTGAGGGGTTTGCTAACCAGGATCTTAATCGGGTGACACTTGACGACGCAAGAGTCCAAAAGTACACACACATAAGCATAAATAAAATAGAGTGCAAGTGAAATCTTAATTATTACAACTTTGGGTTGAATTTGATTACATAAAAGAGTTTGAAAAGCGTAGCGGAAGCGATATACAACACGACGTCATTAATCCTATAATGAAGCACATTCAGCCCGTAGATGTGCCTCATTCTCTTGAGCCAAAACATTCCTGCAAAAAGATTTAAACAACAAACCCTGAGCAACTAATACTCAGCAAGACTTACCCGTCAAAATGGTCTTCTAAGACCGACTCCTAACATGCAGGGGGCTGACCAAAGGTATAGGAATATTTGCATAAAAGTAACACTAAAAGTTGGTCCTTCTTTCAAATTTTAGCCAAATTAAAAGGGTTCTTGCATAAACATAAATATTAGCAACCTACACTAAGCAATACATGGTTGCAATACAATTTATTGAAGTAACCAATCAGCAAGTATAATCATCATGTTTCACTTCTTACTACGAGGTGACGCAGTGAACAAGTGGTACTCAATAACCGCGAGGGACGGCGATTCGAATCGATTTACACCTGCAGGCGAAACCCGGATACACGACGTACGCACACTCACGGGGAGTCACGCACGGCAACCTTTTACAAGACACCATAAAGTCGAGCCGCTTAACACCTCTCCCGAGTACACGTCTCCCCACGCGATAGCCACGCCGGGTCTAACCGTGGTTCGCCCGAGCACCCTCCCCTCAAACACGGTCCCAGATTCCACCATAACCATCTTCATCACCAAAAGAGAGGTGGGTTCACGTCCAACAATATAGCATCGAGCTACTAAGTTTACTAGTTCCCATTCTCCTAGCATGCATCCGGTACTGTTCAAACTTGCTCAGCGGGGCCACAACGAACGGTCCTCAATCGACATAGACGGGGCTACCGCACACAAGACCTCCATGCCTTGCTGCAACCTACACATCCCCGTCCGGTCTCAAATTATCATCATCATGTGTGAGCTACCGACAAATATAGTTTTTCCCAAAAAGAGCCCTATAGCTCGCAAGTAGTGTTCCGCACCACTCGACTTCTACCGATGACTCAATATTAAGCATAGCAGAAACTAACGAACGGCTGAATATACCCACCCATAGGAATACATATGGATACATGCAACTAAGGTTTCATTCAACTCCTGAATACCTAATGCACATAACATGACTCCATATATAGTGATAAAAAGAAAATCTTTTAAAACAAGGTGAGATGCACCGGGGCTTGCCTTGGGTTTGAGCAAAGTTAGCACATTTCAACATGTTAGTAGCAGCACCAAGTTCTCCACGGCGATGATTCCCATCTCTTCTGTTCCACCTTCGCATCCTAAATGACAATATAAAGTGATGCGATGCAAATTTAGAATGCATGAATAAGGAGTGAATTGTGACCTGTTTGATTTAGTTAACAACAAGGCAGCATTCGTCGTGACTAAAATAAAACTGAACTCCGTTAACAACAAGGGGTGTGGTCTGAGGTTGAGGTTATAGCTTTAACGAATTTCACTTGAAGCATTCTTTTCAAAGGGAGAGGAAGTTAGTTTCATCCTTAAACACTGGTTGCTTTCTCTTATTGCATAACAGTGTCTTGGACAATTATTCTGAAAGTGAAGTGAGGTTTATAAGCGCTTACTCATCTTTCTCATTAAGTTTGGGATTTAACCAAGTATACGTTATTTACTGAAATGCAGATTAGCGGAACATGATATGGTTCATCCTGGAAATATTATTGGAGCTCTTTGAGTATGGAGGGAACCTATCGGAATTTACTTTACAAAGATCATTGGTTTAAGATATGCTCTTGGGCTTAGAAGGTCATATTCACCTAGACAAAGTATTTATCTTATAGTTTTTCTTGAAAGAAAACAAATTATGATATTATGTACAAGCTTCTATGTATCGTTAACCCATGGTGAATGATGTTATACACAAGTTTTATTGATGGTGATTGTGTGCATATCTATTATGTAAAGTATATTGAGTACTAAGGAGCATGGGGTTGTTTCAAAGGAACATGAGTAAGTAAACTAGATTTACATAGCAACTAATCTTAGGGTGGTTTGAAAATAAAAAGAGGCTATATGCTCCTAGTGCCTAGGAAAAATATCCTTATGTGTAAAAAGGTTTACTTTCTTCATTTAAAAAGGCGTGCAAAAATTAATTACTCAGCCGATTTATGTGTATGCATAAGATGGGCAACCTATACTCAGGGCATGAGATGCATGAATACTATTTATTTAACTATAACTCCTAAGTTAGAGTACCAAGTATAAATGAACCGATATGCTCATGCATGGATAATATTCATTTATTTGGAAAAATTAATTTAACATTCAAAGTAAAACGTGTGCAAGCTACCATTTTAG
Source organism: Eragrostis curvula (assembly GCA_007726485.1). Lineage (NCBI taxonomy): Eukaryota > Viridiplantae > Streptophyta > Magnoliopsida > Poales > Poaceae > Eragrostis > Eragrostis curvula. The sequence continues at coordinate 5,528,229 of RWGY01000045.1, read as the reverse complement.
TAACTACATATGACAAGTAGATGGAGATCCATATATGTTGTTCGAAGCAATTACATGTACAACCATTATGTGAATATGCAAACTATTTCTAATAGGAACCTATATAATTATCATAAGAAACATGTATGCACCAAATTAATTATTATTATCATCATTTTTAATGACAATGTCCTGTGCTTTAATATTGGCAACTAGTGGTACAGGTTCCTCAACGAAGTCAATATAATGTACTTCATGAAATTAGTGTAAAGGTTCATGGAACTTCCTTGATAAATATAAATTAGTGACATGATGCACATGACATGGTGATGCTCAAAAGTAACTTAAGAACATTTTCGTTGTTTTTGTCTAAACTATTTCTTTTACCAGTAATGGTTTATTGGTTGTATAAAACAGTGTGAACAATCAAAGGAAAGTTAAACATGTCACTGGTCTTAATTGAAAGCAATAAGAAAATACGGACACAATAAAAGGGTTTATGGCACTCTCTTGATAAATACGTTACAATGATGTTATTAAGAACAAGATAACATGTTCGCGGACTTACTAACATGATTTAGGTACTTAGGTGCTCAAAATTTTACATATAACGTTTCCGATTTAAGCAATGTTTAGGCGTGTACAAAGAATCATCTTCGAAAATTCATAAAAGGTTTCTGGAAGATCTATAATTAATGTTGTATTTTTACTAAGTAAGATAAACCTATGAAAAGCAACATATCCAAAATTAGTTGCCAAAATGTGCAGGAATAAAATACTAAAAATGATTTTGCTAGAAACTTGAAACTGAAATTAAATTAAATTTAGGATGAAAATCATGATTTGGACTATGGGACATGATGGGGAACCTAACAAGGGTCAGGTATGCCAAAAATCAGCTCAAGATCATGTTTGGATATTTTTCTAAAAATAAGATTCTGTTTTGGTTCTTTGATTTTTAGAAAAAGAATTATACATCCTACTGATGCTTATGTTGCACCACTAGATAGATCTCACTTCAAGGATTCTAACAAAATTTAGTTTGCAACTTTTGTATATCCAGAACTCCAGATATAGATTTTTGAAGTTTGTACAATTTCTGAACAAGTTCGAGTTATTTACGAAAATGCCACCGTCGTCTTCAACCTACAGACAGCGGCCGGAGTTCGCCGGTACTTCATCGGGGAAGGCCAAAAGTCGATTAGGAGGGTCGGGGGAAGGCTCTACATGACGTGCTCCACTAAGGGAACTCAAAGGTGAGTCTTTGAAGGTGGGGAACTGACCGGAAGATGGTCGGCGGCGAAAGCGGCGGGCAACTGAAGTTCGGCGAGGTCCAGGGCGCGGTGCAGTGTACAAAAATTCGAGGAAAAAATCATAGTAGGATTCACCTCGTCCTACAGAAGAGCGGCATGGAGCTTGTCGTCGACGAGAAGGCACCGAAATAAGGTTTCATCGTTGAGGTGCTCGCGTACTACGACAGACAGCGGGGAAAACTCCTCTTTCCGGCGGCCTCGGCTGTGGATTCAATTGAAGAACGGGTTGAGGGAGTGCGCAAGAGAGGTAGGAAGCTACCCACGAGAGTAATTGAAGTGGTGCTCACCGGAGAGGGAGGATTTGACGGCGAGGTCGATGACGCTCACCCGGCGGCCATTTTTGAAATTCCGCGTCGATCTCAGGTTTCGTCGAGGGAGCTTGAAATTGGTGATGGGAAGGAGCTAGAGGGGGTAGCGGCGCTCCTTTTTGCCGTGAAGGTCGAGCGCGGTGGGGCAGTGGAGCAGTGGCGAGTCGCGAGCTTGGCTGGGCGGCGGCCATGGTGGCTTGTCCGGCAAGAGGAAGAAAAGAGAGAGAGAGCGACGACTTGACCAAACTGGAGGAGAGGATAGGGACAAGGTGGTGTTCTGGTTTGCTCCTCTACCGCGCACATGATGCTGGCCTGCTGTGGTGACGACGGCCACAGCGTGCGGTAGCACGGCACGAAGAAGAGGAAGACGTGTGGGTGCTACAGTAACATTTTCGAATTTTCTTGATTTTCGTCGGTTTGAAAAGATTTGATTAAATTTTGATCTTCCCGAGCTCCGAAAATTCTGAAAAATTCAGGTTAGGTAGATTTCACCAAGGGGAACAACTTTTCTAATTACAAGTTTCTCTGATTCGGCTTAAATTTGGAGTTAAAATTCGTTCAAACTCGATTTTTGACAAAGGTACATGCATTTATTTGGACCCTTAAACTTTTGCAGAAAAAAAAAACCCCAAAATTCTCCAAAATTCTCTCTTAGCCCCTGGATGTAGAGGAAGTTTTCATTTGGGTCCACTTGTATGAAAATTTTTAAAGTTCTTGTTCAAGTGTAGGTTTGACCAAAATTCAAGAAATTTTGATTTGATTTGCGAGCTCAATTATGAAAATCTATAATTAACAGGGATTTTCACTAATCAAGAAGGCCTAAGTGCAATTAAGAATTTGGGGTGTTACAATATTGCCAAGATGTTTTGTGATATATGCAAACTGACAACTACTGGGAAAGTTGTGAAGGCATCAGGCATCTAAGAACTACTACCAGTGATCACTGAAAACTAATGAGTATGCTTGTCTAATGACAGGATTCCAGGGGACCTGAGCCAAATGTCCGTGCCAAATGATTGTAGACTTTTGACTGCAATTGAAAATATTCAGACATCTGTCTGCATTTCACAAGTTAGGTTCATAGTGAACACCATAGCCATCAAGCTGGCAATCAGTAGGAAACTGACCAAATATGCAGTTACGTCTGCCTATTTTCGGAAAATAAAAATTCAGGTTCAAACTGCAGTATAGATAAAGCTCATCCCTAACAAAGAATTTTTTTTACAATTTCTCTGATTTTGGGGTTAACCAATGATGTTACCTAGAACTCTGTTATTCATATGTCAGGTGTAACCAATGACATCAGTAGGCCTTCTATTCTTGAACCGTGATGGATGAGAACACTGGCATGCTAGAAATAGTTTTCCTTACGGTTGGTTCAGTAAAGATAATTGTATTAATTGTCAAGTCTTTTGTTCAGGTTATTCTGCATAGCAAATTTGATGCTGGGGCTTTGAAAACTTTACCATGTGTAGTAGTAGTCAGGTTTAAAAACTGACTACTACCGCCAATATTATGTAATAATATATACGTGTGCAATAATAAAGTTTCATGGTAATAGTACTATCAAGATGAATTATCCAGGATGTGTTTTTTCTATGGAATCAAAAGATTTTCCAACCTTACCTGCTGACTTTTTTCTTTACTTGAACGGTTCAAATTCAGTTTTATTGAAAAACTAAGATTAATGAAATTTATTTGTATATTTTTTTGCCAGCCCGTGGCAACGCACGGGCACTTTTGCTATCTCTACTACTTAATAAGTCTCAAAGAGGTCGTCAGCCACAAGTCGAATTTGAATTGAGTTTGACTTGAATTCAAGTGTCCAAAGTTTGTTATTATAGAAACCCAATCGGATATGAGAACAAACTTTGATGCTGTGTAGTGGTAAGGCCACTCGTTTTCTTCCATGCAACCCCTGGTTCGATTCCCACCCACTGCAATTTATATTTGCTGTCTTTTTTATTTCCTTCCCATTTCCCCCGACTATGTGGCTCTCTGCGTGTCTCAGTTTCTATTGGCTAATTTAATCCGTGTTTTGTTATCTGTAAAATTCATGTGCGCTCTGAAACATATGAAACCACTTATATTAAATGGTGTAAAATTCATGTGGACTCAGCAACATATGAAATCACTTATATTAAATGTTGCACTACTTTGCTGACAGTTAAATTTTTATGCACATCAACTTCCTCAGTTGTTTTTTGAAATTGTGATACGACATAAAATGAGAAACCCTTTCCATATAAATAACTTTATATATTTTGCTAAGGTATTGTTGGTTGTTAGATAAGCTAACTTCTGACCCAGTTGCAATGCACGAGCATAGAACGATAATGTCATGTGCAATTTGACTCTTGTTGCATGTTTTTATATATTTTACTCAATTAATATTATCAACTCCAATAATATTATCATCCGCTCCCGTAGCAACGCACGGGCAAATGGCTAGTAATTCTTAATGATTGACAGAACAAAATGTCACAAATAGCTAATAGAATGCTAAAACAGATTACTTGAACAACCTCAACTTTCAGCACTTGTAATCAGTACCTTCAATTCACTACGTAAGAACTTGTCATAGGTAACAGCAAATAGGTAACGGGCATTTAAAACCCGTCACCTAAATAAAATAGATGACGGGTTACTCCACAGCCCGTCACCCTTCACCACGAGACATCAAGGAGGAGACGGAATAGGTGACGGGCTTTGATGTCACCCGTCATCTATTTACTCAGGTAGATAATAGGTGACGGGCAACATAAAGCCCGTGACCCATATACTTGCTGAATAGGTATCGGGTAACAACAAAACCCGTCGCTTGTCACTCGTATCCGGTTACAGGTAACGGGCCCCATGTTTAGCCCGTCACATATGGTCGATAAGTCGGGTCCGATTTTTTTTTTTTTTGACACCACGGACCCGAAAATTTTGTTGGCTTTCGTCTGTTTCTCGTTCGCGTCCGACACTACAAGAATTCTTATGATAGGTGACGATTCATTATTGTCACAAAACTTAAAAAAAACGTCACTTGTTAAATTCTGTGACGATCCTGTGACAGTTCGTCACCTATCATGCGTGTTTAAACATGATCTGTGACGAATTCATATGTTATCGTCACAAAACAATTATGACGATCGTGCCTCTAAACGTCACAAAATTCATTAGGCCCATTTGCAAGCTTTCTTGTTTTTGGCCAAAGCCCAATTGAGAGCCCACCTTCCTATTTCAGCTAGACCACTTTTCAGCCCATTATGTTTTTTTAGTTGTGACCCATTTAGAGTTTGGTTCTAGCCCATTATATTTTTGCATCGGCCCATTTTGTTCTACCAACACAGTGTGCTTTTCAGCTTGGCCCATCCGTATTTTTCCGAATAAATGGATCGGTGCAATTTTTTAATTGCATTAATATTTCGGCTAATTTTCCTTTTTTTTCATACAGACCAGACGGGCCAAAAGCAAATTAAAAGATTCTATATATATTAATAAATCCAAAAACCCAGATAGCAAAATTGAAATGTTCACAGTGATCTCAAACAGCAAGATACAATATCGTGTTACATGTCTAAATGTCACCAAATAATCGCACACAACAATTCCATTGCTAATTAACAAAGTAACCTATAACTATAAGAGCTTTGTATCAACCTAAACCATAAGTTCTGATAAATGCAAGTTTATGGCTGCCAACAAGCTCCGTCTTCACCGCCTTGTTGAAGGACTCAGGCAACTAAATGGCTGGCCCAATCTTGTTCCTCAATCTGCAAAATTACAACAGACTAATTAATAACAAGATTTCAGATGGCATGAAGTTGCACAAAACATTTTTGTTAGTTATTCAGACAAGCTATGAGAATGGAAGCAATCTGAGATACAAAGTTTACAAAGGGAGAACAATGATACAAACTAGTTAAATGCATAATTATTCAAAGGATATAGTCAGAATCGATTAGGCTTTAAACTCAAGAAGAACCTAGCTTTTGAAGCCTAAACAATCAACCAGCAACCATGGTGTCATTGTATCATGTGGGGTTTCTTGAGACTACTGAAATGCAAAAACAAAGTACAACCTGCATGCCACAAGCTATATCAGGCACTTGCACATTTAGTATTTTAGCTAGCACAAACTGAGATCATGTGTACTGCTCTACTCCTTCACTGATCCAACTATCAACAGATCGATCCATGCAAATTCTTAAAATAACCTAGTTTCACAATGCACTAGCAAGTGCTGTTCATACATGCATTTGCACAGGATCCATAAAGAGAATAGTGCAAATAGAATCAGAATATCAGCCTTCAAATTTCTACAGACCAATACTCCTATTAGTCATTATTTCTTCCATCTTTGTTGAACCAAATGGTCTAAATTTAATTAACTGAATCAAAAACGATCCATGATGTACTTGCTATTGCATATTTTAGATTACATCAAATGTCTTGCTTATAAGGAACCTTTGATCGAGTGCACGCAAGAGCTCAATCAGTTGATTACGCAGCACTTACGGATGGCTATTCAGACCGTCAATAATTAACACTAATCAAAACAAAATTGCAGTTGCTTGTTCAACCGTCCCACTGTCGATTTAATAAGCTAACATCTATTCTAGGGACCAAATCAACTGTTCATCTCGCAAACATATCTGATAGTTTAACTCGTGTGGAATAGAATTAAAATATTGGCAGCCTACTTCAAACAACGATTCCGGTCGAGCATGTGCAGGTAGCAGGAACAACCACGCAAGTGACAGTTCGATTTAAGCTACGGCGCTGCTGTGTCGGGAATCTTCTCACCTCGGAGGCCGCTGTAGAGGGAGAGATGTGGAACTGGAGGCCGACGAGGACGAGAATGGAGAGGCGACGCAACTCAGCTGCAGCAGGGGCGGGAGGAAGCGAGCGCAGATCTCCTGGAGGAGCAGCGTCGCGGCCAAGCTCCCGGCCGTGAGTTTGACGGACCCAGGACGTCCGAGCGGACACACGAGACGACGTCGCCGGGGTTGCGGACGTGGGGGCAGAGCGTGAGGCCGAGGTCGAGCGCGGGGATAGTCGCCGTCACCCACGCTCCTCGAGTCTCGCCATCGCCTACTCCGGTGACCCCAGATCCGCCAGGAGCAGCAAGCGTGCACGGCGGAGAATTCCACGGCCACCGCCGCCGCCGATTGGAGAAGTAGGCGTGGTGGGGAGAAGAGCGAGAGGGGGAAGAGGAGGCATGGCCGCGTCCAGAGAGAGAGGGAGATAACTGAATCCAAGGGAAGGCGAGGAGACAGGGTTGGGGGTTAGGGTTTGGCTGCGGGTAGGAGGAGGCTTGGCTTATTTATACGACGTCTAGTGCATCACAACCGTTCAATAAGATCGAACGGCCTAAGATGAGGCAGCGTTGATATAATTGGGCTGAGTGGGTTGAATTGGAGCTATGGGCCGCGTCCAAGGTGGTTGTAGCCCAATACTGTTTACTGTTTTTCCTTTTATTTTTTATTGTCAGACCAAATCAAAAATAATTGTAAATTTTTAGAAGTGCATTAAATTATACAAAATTGCATCTAAGCATGTGCCATGTCACATAAAACAACCATCAGTTTTTTCAAAATTTTTGACAAATGTTTCACCATGTATGTGTATTGAAAATTCACTTGTGTTACAAGAAAATTTTTTGGTGCACATGGATCGATGGTTTTCAAAACTCCTAAAACATTTACTGTAGTTACGGGTGGCTCTGTTACATCTCTCTACCAATTTCTAGATCCAATATCATCTTATATTAAGAGATACAAAAAAAAAACAATGAATTTTTCAATTTTGTTATCATTTTTTATCTCTGGAAATATTTTGAATTATGAGCTCAAATTTGTTGTGTGCTTCTTTCATGTCCAGTACAACCTCTATCTTTATTTTCAGAATTTTCGAAAACTTTTGAAACTGCATGTCTATTGAAACTCATGCATCATAAAGCTATCGTATGAAGTCTAGAAGCAAATAGTGTGCTAAGTGAACACTCACAAGACTAGGTGCTTTCTAAAATTTCCAAAACAAAATACTGTGTAGAGATGCATAAAGTGTACATGTTCAACAAAATTCATTCCCAAAATCAACTTTTTTGGAGAGTTAGAAAAAAGTGAAGCAACATGTAAGTAGTGACCACTAATGAATCAAAGGAAGAAGTGAAAAACGTGACCAGTAAATATGATTTATATAAACATAAATGATATATAACTATTTTATAAAAAAATCAAGAAAAGAATCAACTCATTTGAACAAGATATGACAAATCAATACATGTTTAAATATGTTATTGTGAATCAAAAGAAAAAAATAACAGCCCAGCAAGAACTCCATCATGAACTAGCGCCGACATGAGGGACCAACATGTCAATGGGTGCAGCTAAGTAGGCCGACATTTGGTCCTACGAGTCAGAGGCCCTGCTATTTTGTTTATAAAAGTTTGTGATTATTATTTGGCATGGTTGTGTACGAGGTGTGTTGGTAAGGCTTGCGGTTAACAACCACATGGTTGCAGGTTCGATTCCAATGTTGTCAAAGGATGGCGATTCAATTTTTTTTTCCACAAGGGTGACGGGGCCATTCTGACGGGGGGAATTCACTGCGTGGGCCGGCCTGGTCCCTGGTGTGGCAAGTGGGCGAAAGGAGGCCGCATTGGCTGAAGTCAGCCCGAGACTTTTTTGTTCAACAGTACCAACCCAAGACTGATGAACTAAACTGGCTAAAATCAGCCCACCAACGCTGACACTTCTCTTGTCTAGTTGCATTGCACCGTATGTACATTATATAAATAATTTCTAAATCTCTAAATATTATGGTTTATCATTTCCATGTTGGAATTATTTTGCCAGCCGAAGCATTAGTTTTTTTCATGAATAACAAAATAGTAGCTATGAGACCAATAATGCTAACGGTAGTGGAAAAGAACTTTGTGCGCAAATTGAAAGCAATGTTGATTTACCACTATTGTAAGTTTGTGACTTTCCTAGTTAGCTTCACATGACAAACATGTTTTCGTCACAACATAACTTTTATGACGATTCTGCCTGGTTTTTATGACATGCATCTAACCTTCGTCACAAAATTGGTTCAAACCATATGAATCGTCGTAAAACAGAGTGTCTTAGTGACGTTTTTGTCAATTGTCACGCAAAAATCGTCACAGAAGACTACATTTCTTGTAGTGCGATCTCGTCCAGTCGTCCCCTCTCCCTCACGCGTGACCTCCCCGCCCCTCCGCCTCTCCCCTTCTCAGCCTGCCCTACGCCGGCCTCCCCAAGCTCCCGTTCGTCCTCGCCCCATTCCTCCAGCACCCGTGCTGGGTAGCCGCCGCGCCGCCGCTCGCCGACATCGACACCCACAAGGCCTGCGGCTTGCGGCCGGGACACGAGTGCGAGGCGCTGCGTGGGCGAAGGGGCGCGTGGACTCGAGGGCCGCAGGGCGTCCAAGGCGTGCAAGTTGGCACCCACTCGCCGTCTTCTTCTTCAAGGGCAGCAGCAAGCCAGGAACCTGGCCGCCGACGCAACAAATCGAGCAAATCAAGCCATAAGGCAAGCTCTTCCGCAAAATAAACTCCCCTTCCTCTCCCCTCCAGCCAATCTGGCTCAAGTTTGTTGACGAGTTTGTTAAAATTCATTTTCCAGTCGAGGGCATGGCGGAAGTAAGATGGAGGCCTTGATGGTAACCGAATTTGGCAAGGCGCTGGCCAGATCCGGTGAGTAGAAGGTCGGATCCGTCGATTCGCGACAGGGTTTGACCAAAAGGGGCCTTGTCCGAGGCATCTGCACATGACGACAGCTATGGTGGCGGAGTGCTCATTCGCAGAGCGACGGAGGACGAAGGCCGCGGCTGCAGTTCCAAAAAGTTGAAGGCCGCATGCGCAGATGCTGTGCCTTGCCGCTCGACTCCACCAGCTGAAAAGATAAGGTATTCTTTTATCCTCCGATAGCAGAAGTGTTGTTTATTTTGCCATCGACAGAGGACTTGAAACTACTGTAGTTTATAGTGCTCAAAAGCCACTGCATCTTCACAGACTTAAGTAACTCGAAGCATTCCTTTTTTTTTTTTTTGAGAAATAGTAACTCGAAGCATTCTGATTATGTGCCAAAAGTCTGAATGTTTTGTTTCCTTGTTGCATAGAAATAAGATTTTTCATAGAAAGTACAAGAAAACTAACCAGTCATACCACTGCTGGAAAGTAAGAAAACTTGACTAGTTGCAACAAAGGAGTTACAATTCGTGATCGTGTTGGAATTATGCAAATGCTAGCTGACTATAATTGGTGGAATTTTCCTTCTTCGATAGTAAAGCTTCAGTGGTCCTATCTTCCTAATGAAAGTGGACTCTGCAGTTTCAGTTTACAATTGATCATTTTAACACTGTCCTAATGCTACAGATTTACCGTATGGTACTTTTCTCCATATGGTTGAGATGCCGTAATGGTTGTGGTATTCTTCTAACTTGCAGAATTTACAGTGACTTGGGAAAAGAAAAGTTACAGGAGATTTGCCACATACAAGCAAAAGTGAGTTGGATTTAGGAAGAGCAGCCTCAAGTTGGTCTGAGGAATAAGGTACGTCAGCAATCTCAGAAATTGTTTATTTGTTAAACTGAGCAACTAATTTCTTGAAGGATTGAGGCTGGTTTCTTTCTAATGTTAAAATTGTTTGTGTTGGTTTCTCTGCTTGAGAAAGATTCCGACTGGTGCTTGAACATTGTCTGTTCAACATTTCTGATTGGCTGCCTAGTATACAACACATGTTGAAATCGTGTCACATCGTGTTTCCTTGTGATTAAACTGAACCTCCATGGTATTTCCTTAGAATGTTCACTCTGTTTGTTCAGGTAAACTGATACGCGCAGAAGATATTATAGCGAACTCAACTGACCAGGCCTGAATGTGTGGATCCAATGCTTCTTTTTGTTCAGGTAAGTGTGGATTTGATGTGCTTCTTTTTGTTCACTAAGACATCACTTCCTCAGTACTTTGCATTCTCAACTAAAAAGCATAAGTCGATGCCCAGTTGTTAACTAACCATATCAGCATTGGTGAGCTGAGAAAAATGCTAAATTATATTGGTTGCAGGGCTAACCTAATCGAGCATTTAGCAGCCATGAAAATCAATGAAATGCTACACTACACTACCTATCAATGATATACTTTGCAGACATGCAAATGAAGAGCAATTACAACGACCTACCCATTGTTTTGCTGCTGCTAAACCATGCATTCCTTTTTTGGGTTCATATGCTAAGCATTATACGGTCATTTGACTTGAACTGTCAATGTTGCACTGCAGGCCCAGGGGTTAAATGGGAAATGAGATTGTAAATGTACTAAGAGCCAGCTGTGGAGAGGGGTTGGCTGATCCTTATATTTTTAGAGCAGCAAGGTGGATCTGGTAATGATGGAGAGCAGCACGGACCTCAACATCAGATTGAGATTTTTGTCATATTGTTTTACTTTGGCTGCTGTTGTAAATTGCAAAAGGAAGAAACTAGTAAGTAATATAGGAGCTCTTGTATGAACTATGTAGTTTCTAGAGCGTTATAGTTTCTAGAGTGCAGTAACACTCGAAGGAAAATATAGATGCATCTGTTGAGTTACGGTTTTGTATCATAATATATTTGCAAGTATAATTGTTCTAGCTTGTAGGAAGCAACTGTAATAAAGTGGCAGTGTGAAAGGGAGTGTAGATCTGAAGAAAGTACAGTATAGTTCTTTCTCTAATTTTTGTTCTCTTTTGTTTTTTTTTGTTTTTTAATTAGCAATAGGTGACGGGCATCATGTGATACCCGTCACGCCTAAATCATATAGGTGACGGGCAACATTAGATGCCCGTCACCCATTAAAACATATAGGTGACGGGCCACATTGGATGCCGTCACCCATAAAGCATATAGGTGACGGGCAATAACTGATGCCCGTCACTTATGACACGTTATAGGTGACGGACATATGTCCGTCACCTTTCTTTTTGATATCAGTGACAGGACCGATGCCCGTCACCTATGTCATTCTAGGCCCGTCACTAATGTCTCTTTCTTACATAGTGAATTAGGATGGTCTTGTTCCAGAACCAGAATGCCTGAGTGACTTCTTGCCATCCTTAATCTGCAACAAATATGATTACATCATTACCAGGCATTAGACAATGAAATTAAGTCAAATGCAGAGGTAGGCAAGGCCATTACTCTATCACATGGCACCGGCACCATTCCCCTCTCAGTAGAGTTCTCCGGTATAAGTAAAGTAACTCACACGTTGCCTGTCAAACAGTAAGAATCATGCCATCATAAGACCATAATATCACCTGTGCAATTTACAGTAAGTAAATCTCCGCTATGGGAACATAGAGATCAGATCCATTGCTCTCAAGCGAAACCCCATATTTGAAACTTGCTAATAATTTATACTGTAACATTAAAATAGGACGACCCTATACAACAATACAACATATTAGGCTTCTCAGTAACCATTAATGGAAACACTAATTAGGACAAACTAAAGACAATACACAGAAATCACAATATTGCTTCAGTGTAAGTATATATGACTGATTTTTAGATAAAGAGAAATATATTTCATCAAGCAAAGGAATATATGACTGTAGCAATAGCTGCATTTAGAATGAGTATGGAGGTCGCTCAATAAAACATATTACCTCGAAGGTTCAACTAAAGCATATATATATGACATGTGACAGTCCAACTGAGGGGGAGAGACTCAATTTGACATGTGACATTATCACACTTTTTTACTTAAAAAACAATCTATGCAGTCTATCCCTTCTGTTCATTCAGTACATAAATGGAGGCGATGTAGAACAATTCTCAAAATTTGAAGGGTGATCAATATCACAGATCATGCCATCTCAATTGAAATTTCTTTGTACCAGTTCACTCGGTGAGAAAAATAATTCTCTAAAAGAATAACTTGTGAAGTAGGAAGCAATAGTCTGCGAGGCTGCTGGTGGCAAATTTTGATACGAGCAGTGACATCCACTACTTTCTATTCAACCAAGCACTGACAAAACTTTGGTGAGAACACCAAACCTTTGGCGTGGCGCCTAGTGGCAGGGAACCAAAACATCCTCAAACTGTCCTGGAAAACCTATTTAAAGAATGAAAAAATGATATAAATTTAAGAAGGAAAAAACCTATTTTATCTGGCGACACATACCTTTCACTTTAAGCATTGTTTTGCAACCAGATGAACGCTCTCAAAAATCATCCTTTTTTCTGAAAAGCTTTCCTGCTGCTACAATGACTCAAAAAAGAGAAAAGAGTATTAGTAAAAAAAATAATGAGGAAACTGCTTAATCTGTTTGAAAAGTAAAAACACACCCAGCATCCAGCAATCAACTAATGGATGATGACTAAAAAATTGAGTCCAAAACAAGGCTATAGACGGTCAGACTGAAAGTTTCATGGCTGGCTGGCGATCAGACCGAAAAACAAACAACTGAACATGGCTGGCGGTCATACTGAAAGTTTCATAACTCAAAACTCCTGGGGATTTCAATCAGAGAAACAAACATCTGAACAAATTCACAATCAACTTTGAAAGAAAAATAAACCTTTCGGCAGCCTACTACTCCTTGCGGTCAGACTGCTCCATTTCGAGCTCCATAAAGCAACCTAATGCATCTGCTTTGGTGGGCAGTAGACGGGCGACTAGAGCGTCGGCGTCGGCGAGCAGGAGCACATGTTACTTAGCGGTTGGAGTGTCCAAGGCCGCGAGCGTAGGGTTGGCGGCTTTGTGACCGCAGGCAGGTTCCTTGCTCAAAATTTCTGGTAGAGGCTAGCGTATCCATTTGCTCAAGAAAGGATCAGATTAAATCCTCCTCTCAGTTCTGCACTCAACATATGCAATTGGGATTAGGAAAAAACTGGCATGATCAGAGGAATACGGTAGGAAAGGTTTGAATCATACCAAGTTTGACTGATGGACGTCTGTCAATGCAGAAACAATGGAGCCGATCACCACGCTGAGAGAACAAACATGCATGTCTCAGATCCCGATCCCCGATCAATTATGAGTGCACAAGACTTGTCTGTAGCTCACCGATGGAAGAGTGGCAAAATGATGCTCTCCATCGGCGCTACTGTGATTCCTTGAACCTGAATGAAATCTAGCCAATGGCTAAGCAATGAAAGCTCTGATTGATCTAAAAAAAAAGAGATCCCGATCAGTTATCAGTTCACGATTGGAAACATCATAAAGGTCTTTCGTACCGTGATAAGCAACTTGCCCCCTTCTCTCCAGCGCGAGCGCGACGAGTTATCAGGACTTGCGGCCATCAGTTATCCGGACCTGCTGTGATCAAAGGGATCAAATCTCCAGCAAAACTAACCAGCAGATGGAAGCGATTAGAACTGGAGCTTCAGCAAATTGGATCAAGTACGGGACAGCGATCAAGAGACGGAAGCGATCAGAACTCTACGCAAATTGGGTCAAGTATGGGAGATGGAAGATGAGGGCACCGTGTGACAGATTGCAAAAGCTAAGCAGTTTTGCAGCGCGTCCAAAAAAATATAAGATTACCAGCGAGTACTGTAGTGCGTCCGGCACAATCAAATCTGAAATTAACGAAACAGAGACTGAATGTTTCATGACGCCGGCTGATAGGGCAACGTGAATTGATTCATAAAACGAATCAATGAGTAGAAATCTCACCGTGATCCGTCGAACAAGAGGATCCCGCGTCATCTTCCTCTCTGGACGAGGATCAACGAAAGAAGGCGTGTTGCATACACCCCGCGGTGGTCGCCGAAACCCAATTGCACCTGCCTCCGGGACGAAACCCAATTGCACCTGCCTCCTCGGCGATGGAAAGGAATTCAAATTTCCAATCAAAAACGGAAGGCAATCACGTCCAGCCTAAAATATGGAAGCCAATCATGATTAGCTGAAAACGGGGAGTGGGGGATTGCAGCCGGGTAGCGATCACCTCACGGTGGAAAAAGTATTACCGATGTCAGAAAATTTCAACTACAAATGACGCTCAGGGCAAAAAAACGTTACGGCCCCACTACTGTCAAATTTCCACGGTAGGATCTAACGGTGGTTGAGATGGGTTCCTTTTTTAGCAACGGTAGATATACAGGTGGGGTACAATCTGGCAGGTTAAAAGTGTATTTTTCCCAACTGGTTCTTTAAGGGTTTACATTCTATACAACACCCCCCCCCCCCCCCCCCAATTCGGTCTTTCCGCGCCTCATGCGATCTACACGCGCTCCTCGCGTTCACGCCTTTCCCCATGATGCCACCGCAAAACGATCTTCTCAGCACAGCCAGAGCTCCCCACCTTTATCCAACGGCTTCAAAGTTGTTGAGATTCGGACAGAGATGGTCTAGATGGAACCCTTTGCAGAGTCAGCAGATGATCAAAGGAAAAAGCCGCACGCTAACGCAGGCCGTGGTGAGAAGGGAATACTGTAGTCTGTGGCTGATGTGAGGAAAGTTCTGAATCTTCCGATCGGTGTGCTGCAGGCAGCAGTAGGAGTGGACCCACGTAGGCCTCCGGGAGGTGAATAAAATACTTGCTTTTTTTAACAGCTCATTGTCTGGAGGAAGAAATATTTCACATCCAAATTGAAACGGCGATGCACATTCAAAACTAATTAGCAACAGCAAACTACATTTGTGTGGAGAAACTTTACAAACCTACTGACTACCAAAAACCAGCTCGTTGGCCGTCAAATTTTATTTTCATCACATAATTACCATCATTTTTTTAATTTATTTTGTAACAATCAATTCGCATCCAGATTGAAAGGAAGGTCCCGTCCAAAATTAACAGAAACAAAGACCACACTTGTGTTGGGATTTATTTAAAATCTACTCACAACAAAACAACAAATCAAACACCACCATTTTTTATTTTCATCATGGTATAACAGCCATCATTTTTTTAATTTTTAAGTTATTTATCTCGATCAATTTTCATGTCCAAATTGAAAAGAAACTGCATATCCAAAATTGATTAGCATATTTTTATTTTTAATTAATTTGTACTGATCATTTTTGCAACAACAGACCATGTTCTTTTGGAGATTTTGTTTTCAAATCTTCTCACTACTAATTGTCTATGCAACCTAATTGGGAATGGTAATATGGTTAGCGACATATGGAGCTTTTAGGGAATCTAGGCAGGACGGTTGGTTTGGTATGATGCCGGCGTGCACGAGATTGTGGTTTGTGCTAGTTTCCTGCTTAGATTCTAAGGACCGGTTCATGGAGCATGTAACCTGGCATATCCGCGCCATCACAAGACTGCTATGGAACAGCTTGGCCAATTAATTAGATGCTTTCCTTATTCTGTGTGCACCATCCGATGGTCTAGTGGCGCAAGAGGGGGCTTCTGCAGCGGAGGTAAAATGGACTCCAATATGCTGTTAGCGGTGGAACCTTAGCGGGTGCATACAGGATTTGGAAGCGCTTTGTAAAGGCCTCATAGTGATCTCCTGGCCGCACACCATAGGAAGTGTGCAGTGGCATAATGGAGGTTTTAGTCACCGACGGGTGATGAAATCACGAATTGTGGGTAAAGTGGTGCAACCTCTGCAGAGTGTAAAACTGTCTTGACAGTCGTGCTCACGGTCACGAGCAAGCCTGGACTTATTCATGATTAATTGGATGATTTGGTTGGTTTGGTAGTCGGGTGGTGGGAACCCGATGAGCTGGTAGCCAGGTGGTGGGAACCTGGTGAGCGGTTGTATGTTGGTCTTGGAGGGTGGTCATCACACTTAGTAATATAGGTGCTTTATGTCTAGTTATAGTTGCTTTTCTGCTATTGACCTATATTAGCCTTTCTTTCATATAAGCCTGCATGTCATACTTTCCTACACTTGCGGAGTACGGCATGTACTCACGCTTGCTTTTTCCTCCACAATTATCAAATGTTGCTCATTGGGGAAGCCAAAGACTACATTGAAGACCATGCACAGAAGGTCGCGTTGCCGCCAATCGATTGCCTGTGGAGCGCCCTGGAGTTGTTTCTTCCGTTGCTGTGTTTAGACCTCTAGTTTGTTTTATTTAAGTTGTTTTATTCGCTATAGAACTGTATATCACTATGATGTCGCTACATGTATGATAAAACAGATCCTGATATACATGTAGAATGCATTCGATTTATGCTATATAAAAATCGGGTGTGACATTACCTTAAACAACGATACACCAAAGCTCTATCTCAAATTGAAGTTTCTGACAAGACGAATATGGAAGGGGGGACATCAAGCAAAAGCTCATCAGCGCTGATTAGTGTTCATACGTAACCTTGATGTCAGCTATTTCCTTGTTTATTAGTTTATGAAAAGTCGATATCTACATGAACACTCCAAAATACATGCAGCAAGTGAATTTATTTTCAGATGTCGAAAAGAACAATCTAATTAACATTCTGTACGCACATGACATTATCACGGAGGGCTCATAACAATTGCACATTAGTATCACCCAGCAAATTAAGATACTTTAATCTGGCCCCATCATGAATTTTCAGTCTTAATGGACGAATCTTGTTAGTTCAGAGGGTATCTCCATTAAATTCTATTTCGATGTGTTTTCCTGCAACTGGTTCTGCAAAAATTGCACTGGGCGCTTGAATCCTCTCAACGGAGAAAGGATTTTTACTGAAGCGTCAGCTTGTATAGGACCTTGCTCAGGCTCTCTCTTCATCACAACTTTGCCGGAAAAAAATTCAAAATAGATCTGAAAGACAAATTAACAAGCAGATTACACCTGAAGCGCTTCTCATACTCCTGACCATTTTTCATAAACTGAGCAGGCAAAGTCAAACAAAGAAAAAAGAAGAATCGATATACAAAGGAAAAGGATGAGCAAAGACATATATGCGGAGATACTGCTTTAAGAGAATATTAAGCTCAAGAGAAAAGAGAGTGTACCTTGATAGCGTGCTGGGAGTAGTACTTGCAGCTTCAGCACAATCTTCTGTGTGGTCTTGGCCTGAAATTGGGATGGTGCATCAAGTTACAAAACCTGCGTTTCAAGTAGCTTGCTTGGCACATCCATGTTGGACACAGGTACATTCACAGCTAAATCACATCTCAACTATACCTTCTTGTGAAAGACGGGCTTGGTCTTAACACCATAAACAACTATACAATTCTTATCATGATGACCTCTTGTTTGCACTGCCTATTATGCTATTCCATGACTAATGCTCAATATACAAAAAAGCAAAAATAAAACATTCAGTTTCACCAAGTTTTAGAAATTTTACCTTTTCATTGCATGCTGTTGGGGTCTTCCTTTCACCTTTCAAAAGTAGACTAATTCTGCAGTAATTGAAAATCAGAAAGTCATGTGCACATTGATTACTTCAAATACATTACTGACATTAGGCAAATATACATTTCAAGTTGGCAGGAAAAGCCGATATGAACTCCATGGCTTCCAATATACAGTTAAGAAATCAAAGAATCCCTCATTCTAAACCTGAGCAATCGACCAAGTGATCTAATCCACTGAAAGGATAATGTAAAAAAATAAAGCTGTATATGGCAAATAGCTAAACTATCTGGCACCACTTACAAGCTTCTCACAAAAAGTCTAGATAGGGGACAATAATTATCCCAACGCTCACCATTCTTACAAGACAATCATGTTATGTTTCTGCACTTCTACTGTGACTACACTGCCCCATTCTACTCCAAGAATCCAACCTGTCTTACCGAGTAGATCATGCCAAGTCTGTGGTGACGAATAAAATACACTTTCGAAATAGTTCAAGGATAGTTAGGACATTTTACAGGCTTTAGTAAATTTATTCAGGAGAGTCCTATCTGGACTATTGCCATTTGGGAGAGTCTTAAATCGTCAATTTCCCCTGAGAGGAGTCATGGGATCGGAAGAGAGGACTCACAGGATCGATTCGATTTTCGGCACTGGGCCGCGTCTGATGCGGGAGAGAAAGACAAGGGCAGCAATGTCCTTTCGCACATGTCGTGGTGTTTTGGAGCCTCCACTCTTTACTAAGGCCTTTTGGAGCTTCCAACTCTTATGAGTGGTGTGGAGGCAATTAGCCTCAGGAGAAACCTGGTGGTAGCATTGCTACCATGGTTCTCCCTCAAGGTCAGTGCTTTGTTTCCTTCTGATTTGAAGATCTCTGGAAGCAAGGCAAGGTTTATAGTGCTTCCTTCCTTTGTATTCCGTAATTAATCCATTATTGGAATCACACAAAGTACCAGCTGTTCTACAATTTATTTGGAGTTTCCACTTTTGTTACGGAGCAAGAAATCTAGAAGAGGCATGTCCATTTCTCAATCAGGTGTCGAATCCCAATATAGAGATACTAAGATCCATTTTTCTTGCTGATCAGCTAACTTTTATGTAAAACGAGCAGTCACCACAGGCAGTAACTTTGACGCAACCCTGCACTGCAGTCTACCCCCCCCCCCCCCCCCCCCCAACCCACCCACCCACACACACACACACACACACACATTTTATGTGTTGTTCCTCTCGCCTCAAATCGTTTGTTTGCCATGCTTGGAGGTTATGTGCTGTGTTTGTCCGATGGCTGCGTGAGGAAGAAGCAGCCTGAGTGGGCCAAACGAAAGGGTATGTTGTATGGGCTTTATAGGCCTAAATCTAGACGTTCATGTTTAGCATTTGTTCTGAAAAAGAGAGGCCCAACAGATAGCCTAAGCTGTCGTAAAGCCTGCCAGCCCATATAATTCAAGGATGTACCATAGCTTTATCTTCAAGCGTTTGTTTTCTCCGGAGATAGCAGCTGCTCAATTTGACGATAACTGCCGCTGATCGAACGGCCCAAGATTTCCAAAATTTTCTAACCCTGCCAGCCAGCAGACTACATGACCGATGGTGGTGCATCGACTGATGGTGGCCAGCAAACATATACCTGCTTAGTGCATTAGTTATTGTGATGCTCTCTATTTAGGCTGTAGGCTCCATGAGATCAAGGCCTATATATTTTTGTTGAAATTAATTATGTCCTATATTTTTATATGAATTCAAAAAAAAAAACAAAAGATGGTGTATATGAACAATGAAAATACGGTGAAAATTGGCGGCGGGGGTGGTCGACGGCTACGGCTTAGCATGGCGAGGGACGCCCCCCCCCCCCCCCCCCCCCCCTGATTTTCTTGTCCAGCTCCGACACTGACCACAGGAGTTTTGCAGCAGCTTGCTTATGTTGTCAATTAATTTCATCAGCAAATATTGCATGTATCTTAAATTTTTTGTTCCTGAAAGTTTTCAACAGTTATGATTAGGGATGGCAATTTCACCCGCGGGTCTCGCACCCGTCAGGGCGGGCACGGGTGACACTTTCCGCCCGCGGGTGGCACGCGCAGTGACTTGGGTGCGGGGGCGGGTGTCCGTTGAAATGGTATGTTAGCTCCTTAATTTTTATTTATCTTTTACCTTATGGCTTACAATAATCAACCGTCCATTAAGGATGGAGATGATAAGAACAAAATAAACAGTTTTTTTTATAAGTTTTCTTGGCTGTGAGTACTTATTAAAATCGGTAAAGAGATTAAATCCGTGATGCATTCTTCAGTTTCAGATTAATCTCCTGATCCTTTCAGGAACCCCTTTTTTTGCATTATCCGAAGCCTTCTTTCCAGTTTATGCAAGGGCAGTTTAATATGAATGTGCCCCTAAATGCGGAAGCTTTTTGTGCCAAATTTTATCATGCTTGCTTCAATAGTTTTGTAGGTACATCCAGCCTTTAAATTCAATGGACTGCTTATTTCCATTGTTTTTAAAATGATTCATGTTTCTATTTTCCCAAGCCGTTACCTTCATATTGCTAATTCGGTCATAAGATCATGCTTGATGAAGTCAGCACAGAGAAAACAATCTGGTTCACATGGAGGATGTGCTGCAGCGGATGTTTGATAGCTTTTGCTAATTCGTCCTAAGATCATGCTTGTTCATTTTTTAGCTTTTGCATGCCCAATATGTTTGATTATTTGATTCCCATACACAGTCCTATTTTGTTTATTTGATCATGTTTGATTATTTGATTCCCTTACTTATTTAGCACAAGGCCCTATTTTGTTCAGACAAAAGATCTGGTTCACTGACACCACGCCCCAGCAGGTATCCAAGCAGTGTGCTCCTCTCCCAACACTTCCTTCTCAATGCATTGTAGCTTTCGAATAGTACTAACAGCTCCAATGTATAGTAGGCCATGTGAAAGTTTGTAACTGAACCTAAGTTATTATTTTCTTGTTTGTTTCAGGGGACAACTGTATTGCTGGGGTTGTACTGAAACCTCTTCTTTCGGGCTTTTGAAATTTACTTTTCTTCAGTTGGGAATTGGGACCTCCAGTGATCTTGTTTTGTTTGTTGAACACGATGTGCAGTGTCCTTGTCAAGATGAAGCAAGTCTCCTTGCTGGAGACTATGATCGAGGTTTATATGTTGCAACAGGATAGTACATGAGTCATGTTCCTAATGTAGGAAAGTATAGAAAAACTATTTTCTATCATATCATTGGAAAAACACATTTTGTATCTTTCATGCTATGATTGTCCATTTGGGATTATAGATAGATTTTTGGACGGGTTTCAGAAATTATGGGAATGTTCCCCATTGCAAAGCATTTATGTGTCTTGATCGAGATGAATCAGTCACAAATATGGGATGTCTCATGGGTGCTTTTGAGTTGATGGTGGAAATTACTCTAACAGTTCCATAGTGTTCTTTGATGGTTAAATATAACAAAAAGCTCAAAATGATCTAAAGTATTTAGATCCAAATTACTCTAACTATTGAAAAGAGATATATGCAAGCTGTCCAAATACATATAACAGTTTGAGCTTACACTGGGTTTTCAACCTCAACTATATTGTCATGTCTATCTAGTTTTCTCCTGTGGGTGGCACCGTGACTCAACAAGAGCTTATCTTTGATCCTAGCAGACCAGGACATTTTCTTAGAAAAAAGAAATAGTTACCGGCATTTGCATTTCCGCCCATAGCCTTGTTCTTGATTACTACAAAGTTTTAGCTGCTTGGCTGAGGTCACTTCATCGAAAAGTTTCAGCCTTGTTCTTATTAAAAAGTTTCAGCTGCTTGGCTGAGGTCACAGGAACAAAAAGTGCACGAGGACACGCTTTGCCCGCCCCTGCCAACCAAAAATGCTCGCCACAAGGCTTTTATTGTACTAGTGACGGCTAGGACCAATCAGATTGCAAGAGTGATGATCTTGTGCTGGATACACGTAAATCAACTGCATTTTCTGTATTTATTCTCTGCATTATGAAGGAAAGTATGTCTATCCAGCATCACAAGTTGGTCTTAGCTATCCATATAGAAAAGCACATATTCCTCACATTAACAATGGTTAGAAAGCGTGTCAAGTGGGTTTCATCTCTTTTTTTCCGTATTTACTTTTGTAACTTCTTTATACAAATACATATCATTAGTAGGTTCTGCCCTCCTGTTTCAGGAAGAAAAAAACAACGGTGTAATAGAGACAAGAGATGAGTTCATGAACTACTGGATTGTTCACCTCAACTATCTGTGTAATAGATACAAACTGCACTACAATATTTATTCAACAAATCATTCCTTCAGATTTGGCATCGCATCACCTTGTTTAGCTAGTAACACTATAACAAAAACAGCTTGTATAGGCGGCCCAAAAACACCTGTAGTGCGCCCTCCGCTCCGCTCACGCCCTGCCCCGCCTGCGCCATTACTGGTGGAGAGAGACAAAGAGAGGAAGTGGGGCGGGGGGGGGGGGGGGTCAGAGAGAGAGAGAGAGGTGAGGGAAAAAGAATACCGGAGGAGAAAGCACAATCTGTGTGCTCACCCTTGATTGGTTGAGAGAATGACTTTGCGGGTCGATTGGTGACATGGCAGAGAGAGGAAGAGAGGAAGTGGCAGCTCCTTTTAGCAGCAGAACACATTGGTTGAGAGAATGACTTTGCGGGTCGATTGGTGACATGGCAGAGAGAGGAAGAGAGGAAGTGGCAGCTCCTTTTAGCAGCGGAACACGAAGCTGTCCGCCTTTAGAAATCTACTTGATGAGGACATCAGCGACCTCTGTAGGAGCGGGCTACTTTATAACCCGCCGGTACAAATATTTTTAACGAGTAACGACGGATCAACTTGAGGCAAGCCGCTACAAATGTTGGACTACTTTTAGTGGCAGATTTCTTTTTGCCCGTCGCTAATGTAAAATGCCTTCAGTCGCTACAGGACGCTTTTGTGATAGTGTAAGTATAAAACTGTCATTTCCTTCATAATCTCTTATATTTCGAGCAAACATTGTCAATTTTCAGTCTCTGTTAGAGGAGTTTGAGCCAGAGAAGGAAAAAAATGGGACTGGACCGAACTAGAAGCCTGTATTAATCAAATTCAAGAAAAATTAAAATGCATGCTATATTTTTCATACTAACAATATAATATTGACTGAAATCTCTCACGCCTGCAAATCTCTACTCCTCTTTATTTTTCTTCTGACTCCACCGTGCGTCGCGCGTCTCCTCTCAAAAATTTCGGCGCCGACAGGTGGGCCTCACTGGTTATTCTCCTTTTCGCGATCCAGTCCCCGTCCCCACCGTCGCACGCGCGGCGCGCCTCCACCTCCTCCTCGAGCAGCACCCTCCCTCGTCGGCGTTCGTCGCCCGTCGGTGGCGATGGAAGCGGTCCGCCTCCCACCGAACGACAAGCTAACTCGTACCCTCTCTACCTGCTGCTGGATCATGTCCTCAAATCGATGAGTCCTTCAACTGCTACCGCAACTGCAGGCTCCAGTGGCAACCCAGCGGATGAAAAATCCCAAGGTAAGAAAAGTTCATTTGAATATATGTGCAGTTTTTTGATAAATTCAGTTAGTCATTGGCCTGTGAAAATTTCAGTTATTCAATACTTGTTTCAGGTTGAACCCAGTTGATATGTTGGAGAGGTTGAGGGGAAGAGACTGGTTTTTGCCAGTGATTTGCTCAACTGAAAAATGTGAGAATCCCTGATTTTGTATGTTGATGAATTCTGCCAAAGACGAAATTCAGGGCTCAGGGTGCTTACTCTTTCTTGTTTCAGGTAGATGTATGCTATATTCCATTCCAATTTTTGTTACTTGTGATGTTCATCGATTAGAATGAATTACAAATGTGCAAACTTCCTGTTGTTCAGGACTATAATTGCAGTGTGGAGTTCTTTCCAGTCCCCTTTCCATGTCCAGGAATGAGAGGTGCCAATAAGAAATGGCAAGGGTACTAGGGAAACTCTCAGACTTGACATTATCTACCGGAGTTTACGGAGGTACAACCATACATGAATGCAGACATCATCATCTTCAGTGCTGGTCATTGGTGGACGCACGCCAAAACTGCTCTGGGTAAGCGATACAACGCCCTGCCCCATTAACTGAATATCTGAGTTGACACGTTCTGCATATCATTAACTGTGCCATAGGAAAAAAATACTATCAAGAGGGCGACCGTGTATATAGTGAGCTGGATGTCCATGATGCCTATCGGAGAGCTCTTAACACCTGGGCCAAGTGGGTTGACTACAATGTTGATCCCAATAAACCACTGTGTCCTTCAGAGGGCTACTCATCGTCTCATTTCAGGTGTGTAAAGCTATTTGTGAACCTTGCAAGTTCACCCTAATGTGCTACATGAGTGACTGATGTTTAGCGTATAATCATGTTTATGCAGCGGGGGTCAATGGAATTCAGGCGGCAGTTGTGACCATGAGACTTAGCCAAAAACAAATAAGAAGTAACTGACACTATACCCAACAAAGATGTCCATTCTGGAGGAGGTGCTCCATGGGCTGAAAAGTTGAAAACTCCTGTTGTGTACCTTCAATCTATAGAGAGCACAAGATGAGTGAGCAGGAGAGGATTCCTGGAACGAGCTTCTCTACACACAGATTTTGGTCAACGTGAAAAGTAACCACTGTTAAACATCTGATCAGTAGATTCCTGCTGCTTTGCTCTGTAATGTTATGCTCTGCCTGTGAGCACTTTTGTTGCCTTTTTTTTCTTTGACCTTCTCAAGTAATTACTGCAAATGGTATATGTAGACATTAGTTTTTACTTGTCATTTTTACCATTTTGTGTTCAGAATTTATCAAAAGCATGTTGCTCTCCACTTGGGTATTTTGTTTACCTCGAAGTCAATATGGTCCTTTCCCTTGTCGTATGGCATCACTTTCGGATATTTACTTGAACGGTTCACATTCAACTTTGTTTGAAAACTGAGATCCATTAAATTTAATGAATGTTTATTCATGACTTTGTATGTTTATTCTATTTCTATTCCATGGTAAAATGCATGTGCATGTCTTGTCAGTTGAAAGTTTTTAACATGAATACAATTTTTTTTCAGTCCCAGATCAGAAAGTGGTGCTCAACCTAGCACAAAAGCTTGTCGAGAGAAGATCAGAAGGGACAAGCTAAATGAGAGGTAAGCTCAGTTGCATTTTGTTTCACAGTTTAATCTTTTTTCTTGATTTGTAGCTATAGTTGAACTTGTGGCCTGTCAGGTTCTTGGAATTGGGTGCCATCTTGTAGCCAGGAAAGACACCTAAAATGGACAAGTCAGCTATCCTGAATGATGCTTTCCGCGTAGTATACGAATTGTGTAGTGAAGCACAAAAGTTGAAAGATTCAAATGAAAGTTTACAAGAGAAGATCAAAGAGCTGAGGGTCTGTTCTGTTTCAAGCGGTCTACCCTTTTTCTCTCCACCTATTCAGAGAGAGCATAAGCTTCAGATGCGATGACATGTAGCATTTAGCCACTCATACATTTCATATTCATATTTTGTGTTATTTTCCATTTGTTCATTACTTTTATCAACAATTTTCTTTTGTGCTTGGTATGCTGGCTATCTATAGGAGAAGAATGGGACAAGTGCTTGTTAGCTAGATAATTTGTTACATTGGCAGTAATGCAGTATAGTGCTTATGTGAGATGCTTAAAAAATATGTATATTCCTTTATTGTACTCTACATCCTTTTATGGTGTTACATTTGTTGGTATTGCTTGCTGTAGTAAATTTATTAGTTTTATTCACACAAGGCATTTGCTTAAACACTCTGTATGTAAGCTGTCAAACTCTGTTGGTATTGCTCTCAAACTCCCCAGTTGTCCTGTTTCATCTTTGATTCAGATTGTTGTCAAACTCTGTTTGTCTGAGTTGAGAGGCTTGCAATTAGACAGTAGACACTCTTCATTTTGCTGTATATAAGCTTAGGTTTCCAATCTGAGTTGTTATTTGGATGTATGTTGAGATTCAGATTTTTTTTTTCTGCATCATATAGCGGTTTACGATTTTGAGAGTTCTTAGCTGATTTGCTTTGACTGTTCATGCAACTAATAGTTTCACTTTCAAATCCCTGGCTTTTGCAGTCCGAGAAGAATGAGCTGAGGGAGGAGAAGCAAGGCTGAAGACAGAGAAAGAGCCTGGAGCAGCAGATAAAGTTCATGAATGCCCGCCCAAGCCTTGTACCACACCCTCCTGTAGTCCTGTTATCCCATCTTCTGCATTCACTGCACCTTATAAGCTGATGATGCCTGTGACTGGATACCACGGATTCCCGATGTGGCAAGTCATGTCACCTTCAAATATATGTGGATACCTCTGATGATCCCAAGTCATGCCCACCTGTTTCATAAGCAATGGAAAGCCAGTTGTCTGATCCTGTGGAAAGAGGTGATACTGCCCTCCATTCAAGTCATTTTTTTTTTTCAGATAGCCCGTGGCAACGCACGGGCACTTTTGCTAGTATTTATTCATTTGCATTTATTCTTCTCGTGCTTGTGGCATCATAATTAATTGAAGACTGCAACAATTAGCCAATTATTATCTGAATATTGCCAATTCTCTAAGGAAGCTGTTGACATGCTCTCCCTTAAGACACTTCAGCAACACGTTGACACCATCTATCATTTTGCATGGTGGGCAATAGATGCAGCATGGCAAAGTCGTTCCTTCAACATGGCACATCACCTTCAAAGGCCTTCCGCTGCCGAAGTTCGTCCGGTCGAAACCAAGATTGCGCCAGCACGACATGTACAAAGTGTTACATGCATTTGGACAGCTTGCATATGTCTCCTCCATAGAGATCTCGGTCGTCCAGCCGACCATGCCGTCTTTATACATGTCTCTTTTGCGGCCTTTATCATCTTCGCAACTTCAATAATTCGAATGATTGCCAAAGCGTCCGTTGTTGCCATAACCGTTGTGAAGTGTGGCAGTTTCCATAGTAGCCATCATGAGCTCCAACTAGCTTTGGAGTCACAACCGCGAAGGTAAGTGGTGCAGGAGTCCGATCCAGATATGACATTGACCGCACGTGTACGGCACTACCAAAGAACGGCTGTGACGACCTCAAATACTGTGCATGAATGTAGAGCCGTCTCGGGACAGGTGCTGCCATAGCGACAACACAGGGCCCCAAAATTTTGAGGGACCCCAAGCTGTGGCCGTCTTCGCCTCTTCGGCTTGATGAGTTGACAACAGAGTTACGCATGGCCTGGCGATCCAATCTTTTGGCGACTAGATGGACTCTTGCCGCGCATCTCTAGTCTCTATGCCCTTGGTCGCGCTGCACTAAATTTAAACATTGGAAGACTCATTTCATGCAAGTATGAATGAAAGTTGCGTCATAACAGAAACCTCTAGAGAACATGAACCAAAAACCTTATAATTGAGAAACTACTCATGATTCGTACAATCAGGCCTTGAGTTGAGTATGCAATTTATCATGGGCGCATTAGTTGAACCCTGGGAGAAAGTGGATCTCATTGTAAAGCGGCCATATATATACACATCACATTGTAATTTAACGCCAGAGCGCTAATTTTGCAATCAAAGATCTAAATATTGTGTTTCTCCTCAAATTGCAAGATTATAGAGATTAAATTGCTTCATTTTGTAAATTCAGATGTAACTCATGGTATCATTCACTAGTTGATAGCTGGAACATTTAGATGAGTCAACATAGTTGCATTTTGGGCCGACCACATTTATCAAGTTGAACAGGATATAACAAACCATAAGCAACAATATCTACATAGGTTCCTTCATCAACACTTCCATGCTTTAAGTATCAAAAGGATGTGGCACAGACAGATCATGGATCCGCTTTTGTAGGCTGGTAGCAATTCTTAGCACTGATTAGGCATCCATCTGTCATTGTGCTTTCGAAAAACAAAAAACTTCATTATCCCAAGAACTCTTGCATTCGCAAAAAGAAGTCATTGGGAAAATCAATATATATCTGCACGGACGCCTTGATATCCTCGTATTACTATTTCATTCAGATGGAAGGCAATGGATAGGTCCAGAAGTCATTGGGAAAATCAATATACATGCTGAAGGTCTTGGCTCTCATGTGCAGAGAGTCTCCTATCCATCTGGGAATGGCAGTTACCCAAGAGTGCAGGTGGTAGGGGCTTGGAAGCCTGTAGCAGAAATCGAGCTCTTGGAAGTGTTTTAGAGCAGGAGATCCCAATTAGCGGTCAAACTTTGATTGAGACTGCGTAAGCGGATGTTGTGCATGTAGAGGCAGCAGCCACCACATGTATGTGTGGAGACTGGAGAGGATCTTGTTCACAATGTGATGCACTTTGCTGATAAGATCGACACCACCCCTGGCTACCGCCATCCATCGGGCTCGCGTACGCGAGGCGAAGCCACCGCTCGAGCACCCTCCGAGCCTAAGCCACGGCGTTGTCCGTTTCCTCGTATGACGTTGCGACTGTGAGAGTACGGCCCAATCACGAAGCCTGTTGCATCACCTCCAAGGCTCCAATTGTGGCATATGTTCACGGTTCACGAGTTTCTGACTTTTTTTAATCTTTGTCAATTTGCCTTTCTAATTTTCTTCTCCGTTTTCTTTCATGATGTACGTACTCCTCTTTTCTTTTTTGTTTTACACATCTTAAATTTTTCTAATTGCCAACTAATTACAGTTATATTTGCCATTTTATGCAGTTGTCCTTTTCATTTCTTCCACAGCATTGTATATTTTCTATTCATCAGTGAATTCAAGTTATTCATAAGTGATGTGTTTTATTATCCGTTTCTTTTTCTTTCATGGCGTTGTGACTATATTTTTCAATTCTTGTGTTGTGTATTTATGTCACCTTAATAAGACAATCTCTAGTCATAAACTAGCATAACATTATTAATGAGTCGGTGGAACACTAGTCATCAATTAGCTGAATATTGTTTGTGAGGTAATGGAACATTTGTTGTACATTTGTGGAACATTGGTCACCAACTAGCAGAATATTGTACATGAGCTAATGAAACATTTGTTGTAAACCTGCGGAACACTGGTCATCAACTAGCAGAACATTGTTCGTGAGCTAATAGAACATTTGTTGTAAACCCGCGGAACACTGGTCATTAACTAGCAGAACATTGTTCGTGAGCTAATAGAACATTTGTTGTAAACTTATGGAACGCTCGTCATCAATTAGCAGAACATTATTTGTGAGCTAATAGAACATTTGTTGTAAACTTATTAAACACCAGTAACAAACCAATAGAACATTTCTCATGAGCTAATGGAACATTTTTCATAAACTAGCGGAACTTGGTCATAAACTAATAAAACATTGTTTATTTTTATGAAATAATGAAACATGCATCATAAACTATTTATATAATACTCTGTAACAGTCTATGCATACTCTGATTAACATACAAGGAGAACTAAAAAATATGTAATTTTCAAACTTGAAAAGCTGTCATAACTATAAGGCAAAATAAATTATGGATAAAGCACTGAGTGCTCCGCAAAGATAATGAGCACGGCTAATAACAATGAATTTGGATTGGGCTGGACCACAGGGCCCACAAGGCATCATTGTTGGACAGAACGAGCGCAGTAGTAGTAGTGCCTGTCTTAAAAAAAATACAGTAAAAAAAACAGTAGCAGAGCCGGCCTGCATCGAAGTAGCGCGCGGAGGTGGGTGAGAGGCGTCCTTTGACTCGCCCATGCGAGTACGATGCCACCCCCCCCTGGCTACCACCTCCCTCTAGCTTCCAATTCGTATGTAGATTGTGGTTCCATGTTTCTGCTCTCATCATATTCCTCTTTGTTTATAGGAGGGGTTTCCTAAATCTTGGCTACTTCCACTTCTAGATCTAGTCTGTAGATTCCATTTGATCTGTTCTCCTCTTCCTCAAAGCTATTTGGTCCCAGGCACTTCGTTTTAGCTGCGAATAGGATATCATGGCCCAATATATAGATATCTGATTTTTCTCTTTCTTGTTGCATCCGGGAAAAAAAAATTCCTCCATGACCAGAGAATGGTACAGTAGCACAGTAATGGATAGGGTTTCAGGGTAGCTCTTTTGCTTGTGTATTCGATGGTGACAATTAAGACAATATTGTTGGTTACTATGGTGTTTTGCCTTATTGCCTGTCATATCGATTTACACAAGTTTGTGCAAATTTATTTCACAGCCCAGCAAGCGCATGAATTAATGCAGCCCCAATATCAGCTTCACTGCAACAAATCAAATGATGGCATGGCATATCCAGGCCCAAAATCCTTTTGTAGATAATAATAAGATAATAAGAAAATAAATCCACGGGTCAAGGAAAACACTCTCGGCCAGTAATAGCTTGTATAATGAGCTGCTTGCCACTACGAGACGGGCTCCACTAGTTACTACACAAAAAACTAGTCCTAGTGAAGCCACTTAAGGCTACACTAGTTACAATAGAAATGCACATGTGGCTTCAAGAAATATATTGTAGATGATGCAGTTTATCTGTCCATAATTGTACGCGACAATCTTATCATAATGATAGGAAAGATAGAGAACATCCAAAAAAACAATGTTGTTGATAATCATAATGATCTTGCACTAATAAATCACAAAATTGACCCCAATTCTTGATTACTCTCAGCTTTTATAATTAAAATAGATTTTTAACATGCAAAACATTTATTATATGTTCACATCCTGTGTTGGTTACAAAAATATGGGGAAATATCAGGTGCACAAGAAGTAATTGGTGCACATGTGCACACACTCATTCAGAGCCATTGGATTGCATCTACACGTCTAAAATCATAGGTAGGAATTTCCATTAATGAAGCAAATATTTTTGGAAACATAATCTGGATTTATGGTTGCTAAAATCATGGTCAGGACTTTCCAAACTTTTAATATTTCAGGCCATTAAGATTAGATCTTACAGTCCAAAAAATTTGTGCACATGTGCACCAAATACTCTTTGTGCACTTGATATCTCCTCTAAAAATATTTATGCCATCCTACCACAAACACAAATTTTACAAAACAATAACTGTTGCATTCAAAATGACACGGAGAAGTTGGCCAGACTATCATCTGGGCACTTTTTTGGAAACCTTACCGCAATATTTTTTGTATGGTGGTGGTCAACGAAGATGGAACCCATTATATTTTCAGATCATCTCAACTTGTACTTTTATTATATGTTCGCATCATGTGTTGATTACAAACAATATTTATGTCATCCTACCTACCACCAAAACAATTTTTTACAACTGTTGCGTTCAGTTAACATGGAGAAGTTAGCTAGACCGTCATCTGGGCACAATTTGTAGCTATGCTCAAGTAGAGGCGCTGGCCGTTCCCACCACTGCAGAGGCTCACGGCCCACTACTACAGAGTTTTTTTTTTTTAGATTTGCTACAGAATTTTTTTGCGGCTGTGTATACGAAGGATAGAGTAAATCCAAAAAAACAATGTTGTTGATAAACCTAGTGATGCGGCACTATAAATCACAAAACTAACCCCAGACCTTGATTACTGTATGGTTAATAACTAAAATGATGTTTTTAACGTACAAAACATTTATTATATGTTCACATCCTGTGTTGGTTACAAAAAATATTTCTGTCATCCTACCACAAACATAAATTTTGTACAACAATAACTGTTGCATTCAAAATAACATGGAGAAGTTAGCGAGACTATCATTTGGGCACACATTTTTGGAAACCTTACAGCAATGTTTTTTAAGATGGTAGTCAACGAAGATTGAACCCATTATTGGGGAAGTTCTGAACATTCAGTAATCAGTAGGAACATCGTTGATTGGAACAGATCCAAAATGTTAAATGGAGATAATTGATGAGCAGTTGGGGAGTCAAAGTTATGGTATTATGCAAAAACACACTTAATGATATACAGAAATTTACACTTCCAGTTATCACTTAATTAAATAGCTACAGTAATAAAATATCTGGTTTAAGGTGGGTAACATAATCGTCCAAATAACATGATAATTTTTGTACAAGGCAAATGTGGGATCACAATAATATGAAAAAATGTAACATAAGTAATATCATGATCTTGGAAAAAATGTAAAAACATTTTGATAGATCAAAGGAACAGACGGATGGAGATAAATGCTACATAAGCAATATGATGATTTGTAAGATGCAAAGTATGTTCTTAGGTATTGTTATTTGTCTACTTCTGAGTAATTATAATTCTGCTGTCAGATGAGTTTGTAACATGAAAAAGAGGATAATTTTTGGGGGTTTCTATAACTCATGGACTGCTCAAGTACTCCAAAAAAAACTCTTAATGGTTACTCAAGGCATGTTGGTCTGACTTTTTTTTTTCCTGATTGCAATCTGATCTCTTCATGGTTTAATGTGCTGTGAAATCTCTTTTGAGTATGCTTTAGATTCATTGTTTCCACACCATTCACATTCATTGTTCATATGCTGCATGTGTCCCTGTAGCGAAATGATGCTGGGACTGTTAACATGCATGAAGTACAACATTCCTTGTGTTACAGAAAGTCCTGGGAAGATGTGTCATAAAATATTGTGGCATATATATGCATTCAGACTATGGTAGAAAAACAAGAGGGTGAGATA
This sequence comes from Eragrostis curvula, assembly GCA_007726485.1. Taxonomy (NCBI): domain Eukaryota; kingdom Viridiplantae; phylum Streptophyta; class Magnoliopsida; order Poales; family Poaceae; genus Eragrostis; species Eragrostis curvula. The sequence continues at coordinate 5,495,766 of RWGY01000045.1, read as the reverse complement.
TGTATACATCTACCTACCTCACACTATATGCAAGACTAGTCGGAATCATATTTTCAGCTTTATACACTTCAAGCAATTTAATATTTATTGTTAAACCTTTATTACGGACAGATTAAATGCATGGTTATTCATTTGTTTATCCTATCAAACCTAATATTTCCATAGTTTACTGCAGCAGTATTTTTTTTTTTGGGAAAAGACTGTCCCCATACATCACCTCATGGACCAAATATGAGACTCCGTTTACATTCAAGCTTTTGAAATCCGAAAAAAGAACTAGAAAGAGAGCAGACCAAAAAGAGGAACTCTAGTGCATGAATCCTCCAGCTAGACCTAATCCTTCTAACTTCTTGGCACCAGCCATACAGCACTTACTGCAGCAGTATGATTGCATATTTTCCATTCTTAAAGTTCAAAAGTTCCAGCACTTCACTTATAATTTGATAAATAATCGATGGTATTAAATAACCTTGCAATCGTTATTCCAAAAGAAAATCACAAACACTACAAGGTTTAGTTCATGAACCATAATAGTACCTGGAAACAGAAGAACCAATAACCGTATGATTGAGAAGCTAGTCAAGAATTTAACATCAAGAAGCAGAGCCATCACATCCTTAGTATCCAGGCCATACACATACACTGCAAACTATAATGCCAAGAAGCTACCATTGCAATCAAGGATCTAAAACATTACCTTTCACCTGAAAATATATTGCAATATTATATAGGTTTCAGGTACAGCAGGAATTCTTGTCTGAATTAACAAAGTCACATTTAGAAACAACCAGATGTTATCAAGTTGGACAGAATACAATAAACCAAAAGTAGGAATATCTTTTGAAGTTGCTCATGAACAAGGCTGCACACTGTTTTACACATCAAAAGGATCTAACATGGTCAGGTCATGGGTGCGCCTTTCACAATCCATTTCAATCAGCAAATAGTGGTAGGTAAAACAAATTTTAGCATCCCCAGAAGCTTTCTGATTGAGCAGTAATGCTTTGCGTTGCTTAGCCACCCATTTGTCGCTGAACTTTTTAGGAACACCAAACTTCAGTATCTGAAGTACTCTTGCATTCACAATGAAGAAGTTGGCAAAATCAATATCTTGACGGCTGCCTTGGTAACCCCGTATTACAATTTTTTTCAGATGATGGCCAAGGCAATGAATAGGTCCAGGTAGGTATAGTTGCTGTGTATCTGCGACATTAACCCTTGGCACCGAAAGCTAAAAAGATAAAACAAGGAAAAATCAGATAGTCTCCACAAGCTTACTGACATTATGTTATTTATTTGACAGCACGTGTAAATAGATAGTTACCGTGACATAGAACGTCTCTAAGCAGGGACAGCTTTGAAGCAAGTTTAGAACAGCACCCAGATTAGGGCGAGTGGACAAGAGAACCAAGACCTTAAGCGTGCACATTGAAGCGTTCAGGACTGTAGGAATCATTTCCTGGAGAAGAACAAAGTGTGAAAAAAGAGAAACTAAATATCTGATAATAAAAAAATGAATCTAGGGTATCCAAAAGGGCAAGTACGACCTTAAAAATCATGCCTCCTATCTCAAGCTTCGAGATGGCATCAGATAGGCAGCCCAAGACCTGTAATTTTGGTGCCCTAGTTACCCTGATAATAGTTGGGCCTTGTGGTGGATATGTGAACAATCTTTCAAGACAAGGGGCATCCATGATGACTAGCTCCTGGAGGATGATGTCTGGTTGGAATCGCATAGATAAAAACCGCGATCGCACACCGATGCTACGGATAGAGGGTGAGCGGAGACAAATTTGATGAAAGCCATTGCAATCAAGAATTAGCAGGCTCTCAAGGGCTGTGCATCCTGAGAGCAGGCCTTGAAGTGCATTTTCAGATATGGTTACATTATGTAGAGAGAATTGCTTCAGTTCTGGAAAATGCAGGCAGTAGTTACCATCCATTGGGAAACGGCAGTTGCCCAAGCTTAATATACCGAGTGTGGACGAGAAGCGGAGCGCAGATGACGGTAGCAAGGGCTGCTCCTTGCCGGATTGTGCAGGCTTGTAGTGGAAATCGAGCTCTTTGAGGTTGTTAAGAGCTCGATCTTCCAGCCACTTGTTACACTGTTTGTAGAGGTTGCGTATGCGGGTGTCCCGCAGGCAGAAGCGACGGCCATCGCCTGTATGGGTGGAGAGGATCTTGTCCACGGTTCTGATCCGCTTACGCTCCCCGTCAGCGAGACCAGCATCAACCTGCAGATTGAGCGGAGACAAATGCCAAAGGGGTTTCCAGTTTCGGGAAAGGATCTGAGTTTTCGCACCCTCCTTGGTGCCCAGCTTGGAGATGATGGTGAAAAGGGCATCGCGTGGGACGCTGCTGATCCGATCGACGCCTTCCCCAACACCTTCCTCGTCTGTTCGCTTTGGATCCATGTTTCTGCTCTCTTCTCCCTCTTCGTCTACAGGCTGGGGTTTCAGAATCATACCTTCTGGAAGTAGATCTAGCTCGTTTGAGTTTTTCCCCTCTTCAAAAAGGCTTGTTCTTTCCTGAAATTGCTTGTTCTTGGGTGATGGGTATAGGAGATCATGGCCTAATAGATCTTCGGATTTCCTCTTGTTTGGTGTATCGGGAAAAGCTTCCTCCACGAGCAGAGCATGGTAGGGTAATGGAACAAAGGGTTTCGGGGTGGCCTGGTTGGTGTCCATGGGTGTTTGCAGCTGGTGAAATGGAGGACCAAGGGGAATGGGGTTAGACGATGGGGAATAGGGTTAGGCCAGGCACTTAGTATATTGTAAAGATATTCCCTTCCGTTACTTTTGTAAATACGTCCAAGCAAGATATTTTGGGCAACTGTAAATGGTTCAGTGCCAGATGTACAGTGGCCATGGTCCCCACCAAAGTATATCATGGCGTCTCAAAAAAAAAAGCAAAGTATATCATGGCATGGCAAAAAAAATAATTAAAAGTTGACAACTCATGGAAATTAATTTGGTGAAAAACTGGAAAAAAAAACATTGCCACTATTTAGTAATAAATATATGCGTGCCAAATTCTGTCAAAACTAAAGAAATCAGTGAAGTGAGAACGGGCAACTAGGTGTTACTGTTCAAGTTTTATTACATCCTTTGTTGATTCTAGTGTTCTATGTAGAGAAGATATATCGATATATCATGCATGTCACCCTGTGCTGTGAAACGTGTAGCTGTTGAGCTTCTGCTATCTACTGAACATTGGGTGATAAAGCATTTACGTGACAGTACGTGCTTCTTAGCAACCAGTAGTTTCATATGTCTAACGTCTGTCCATTCAATCAGATTCTTACATGACTCTCTTCGTGGCCATCAAGCAATGATCTCCATGTCTGAGAAAAGTAGAGAGGTTTTGCATGATATATAAGTCATAAGTGATCGTTTATTGCTTCATGCATGTTTCCTTTGTTTAGGTTCTTCTTCAAAAAGTAGTTCAGTAGCCTAAATTCTATCACCAGCATCGATGCCTGGGAAGTGGGAAAGAATACATTTGACATGTTGTTAACACCTGCTCCTTTTGTCAGAACAGCTGATCATATGGTGACTAATGAAAGGGCGCAATGGGGTATGGCTGGAGGGCGAAAGAACTACACATATGGCTCCTATGGTAGCTTGCCAAAGGCTCTCGGGGGTGCATCGTACTCGCGTGGGCGAGTGGTCGACGCCCTCTCGCCCACCTCCCCGCTCCTGCAGATACACGTCTGGGCCCATCTGCTCTTGCGGTAAAATTTGGCCCAGCTCATCACGGAAGCTTGCTCGACGGTTGTTAATATCTGAGGCCTGTCCGACAATATTGATGCTTTATGGGCCCTGCGGTGCTCATACAAATGCTCAAAGTAGAATTTAAGATTGACAGTTACATATCTTAACATTTCCTCTATATATTAATTGGAATATAATTGATTGTTTCATAGATTTATACTATAATACACGTTCCATTATTTTGTGAACATAAAAAGTATTATTATAGATTCAAAAAAATATCATGCTAGTTAATGACAAGTGTTCCCCTAGTTTACCACAAATGTTTTAGTAGCTTCCGAACAATGTTCTCCTAGTTGATGACCTGTGTTCTGCCAGTTTATCATAAATGTTCTAGTACCTCACGAACAATGTTCTGCTATTTGATGACCTATGTTCCGCTAGTATACCACAAATGTTCCATTAGCTCATGAAGAATGTTATGCTAGTTGATGACTAGTGTTCCGCTAGTTTACAACAAATGCTCCATTAACACAGGAAAAATGTTCTGCTAGTTAATGACTAGTGTTCCGCTAGTTCATGTAAAATGTTCCGCTAGTTTATGAACAAAGTATATATATCATGGTCTTAACTTATTAAGGTGTCCTAAGCACACAACACAAGAATTACAAAATATAGACACATTAACATGAGAGAAAAAAAAGAGAAATAATAAAACACAGGACCAACATTAGCATTGCTTAGTTGTATGATTAGAAAATATACAATATGTCAAAAGAAATATGAAGAACTGAAAGCTTGAAATCAGTTGGGATCTGAAAAATATATAAGATGGGTAAAAGAAAGAAAAAAAATAAGTGCATCATAATAGAAGGCTAAAGGCATGCCAGAGAAGAAAAATAGAAAGATAAATTGATGAAGAAAAAATATCAGGAACTCATGACGTATACGGAACCCACAACAATCCGGACTTCGTCTGATTTCAGCCATACCGTCACAGGCCATGCGAGGAAACAGACAAACATCACAAGGCCTCAAGCCCCACTAGCGTCCAGTATTTTGGTAACGACGGGAGTCATGGAGGGTGTGCGAGTGTTGGTTTCGGCTCGCCTATGCGAGCCCGATGATTGGCGAAGGCTCTCTGCTGTTCCTGTTCGTTCGGTACTGGTCGTAGTTAAAGATCATTGTGTGTTTATGTTAAGTTCAAGAGTGTGCCAAGTTTTGAGTTAGTATATTTCCGGTAGAGTTTCCCCAGCCCCTTTTGTATTTTGCTTTTCTCCTCGCTACTTTTACTGAAATGATTCGAAACTCTTCTGTATTTTTTTGCAGAGAAAAAGGGCCCCTTTGGCTTTTAATTGCATGACTTCATGTAAAGTCTGGTAAAACTGATTATGAATGGATGGCTGCAGAATCAACCACGGTATTTTTCTTTGTCAGTTTATGTGTAGGTTGGTTCGCAAAAAAAAAAAAAGTTTATGTGTAGCCGTGTAGGTTGTGGCATTTTACCTAGTGCATGTAGTTGGAAAATGTCAAAACAGTGTAGCCAATGGTGATTTGTATCACTACTTACTGATGGATAAAAACATCCTCTAATAACCATTCATCTATTCTTTTTTTTCTTGAATACGCAGGAGAGTTGTGTATCTTTGAATTGATAGAGAGAGAGAGAGAGAGAGAGAGGAAAAAATGGCCTCTTACAAAAACCGCCGCCTCACTGCTGGCCAAGCTATGAGCGGCTGTACATAGCAAAGGGTCTTGAGACGATAAAGAATTCAAGATTTCAAAATCTATTAATCGAATGATACATTTCTGTTTTCATATTGTTCAAATATAAATTCAATTTATAGAATAATAACTTTGAGTATAAACACAAGGAACAAACTCAATTCACTGGTTTTCCATCGATATTATTCCCAGGTGTTACTTTGCGAGTGGATGATGGTTGCATTCTTTAGATTTTCTCAGAGGCCAGTGGAATTATGTCCACACCACTTCTTTGGTATTGATATTTCTATTTACGTGAAGCTTCTTAAGTTATGTCATGTTCTGTCTTTTGTCCGCCGACAGAACTTCTAGAGCCAAGAAAAGCTTGGCTGGAACTGACCCTTTGTGGTTTGGTGGGGATGAGGAGACAGAGAATGAGACCAATGAGTCGGAACAAAATGAAAAAAGCAAGAAAGAGTTTTTCACGCAACATGGCAATAGTAGTAGTAAGTGCAGCACTTCACTCTGGAGATCATTTGAAGTGTTAAGTAGGTAAGTTCTCCTGGTTTTGATGTCGCTGAATCTTTCCTGTTCTTTTGATGAGGAATTTCTTCCACACTGTTCCATTTTAGACAGAGATGTAATTAGTTCTTATGAAAGGTACATGACATGTTGTGTTGCAACATATCTGAAGCATCTAGATAGCAGACCCAGCTTCCCTCTTGATGTTCTATTTTGACGTCATCGCTTGCTTTATTGATCCTGATTGGAACTTTCATAGAACTTCATGATTCAGACCACTGACCTTTTTCCCGATGATGCAATGTCTAGCTGAAACTTTAGCATATTTACGATGTCTCTGAGACAATTTTGAAAGGTGAAGGGAAAAGAAATTCTGTAACGGTGAACTGTACTATGTACACTGCTGCACACAGATATCTCAAATTCAGTTGTGCAAGCTGGTCCAGAATTGATGGGTGATGTTAAGAAAAGCCATTAGGGAACACACTATATCATTTTTTTCTGGTTAGTAAGAAAGTTTTATCAGTATACTAACGACATTTATCATTTGGAAGCCGCATTTAAGCTACTTGCAGTCCTAGTTCTTTGTCGTACTTGACAAAAACAAAAACACATTTTGATAAAGAAACAACTTCCAGCCTTTTGGATGTTCTGCATACAGCCCAACTTGACATACAAATTGCCTGGATGCGCATTGTATATTAATAAGAGTGTGTTGAATCATTTTGCATCCACTAATGAAAACTTTCATCTGAAGAGTTTCTAAGGCCATTTTATGGTAAAACCTGCACGTCCTTGGCAGAGTTCCCAAATCTACCAGTTTATATTTTCTTGGAGTATATGAAGATTACCGATTGCTCATTGTGACAAAGGGGTAAGAGAATTTCTTGTCTGCCATGGTTGAAGATATTAAAGCTATGTTTGATAAATATTTTGTCATAGTATGGTATAATTTTGGCTTATGTAGCTTCTCTCGATCCTCATTACAAGCCCAACTTAATCAGTTATTCTTAGGAACATCTATGGTGATGCTCATGCCAGCCAACATATTGGTAAAGTAGTTGATTTGTTCTACAAAATATTTAGTGAATATGAAAAGCCATTGTATTCATCTTGCTTAGGGGTGGATGGTATTATGCCCTGTGGAAACAAATATCAGAGTTGGGTTAGTGTTCGGAATCACCAGTGATGGATCTACATATTGATTTCACTTGGATTTTCTGAAATCACATGTCTATGCACAGAATGGCATCACATTGGACATGTCTATGCTCTTACCATCTTATAGTCACTGTTGCTACCAAATATACATTTACTACTGGGGAAAAAATCTTGAGTCATCGTAGTAATCTCAGCACATGCTTACTAGAGATGCTCATTTGTCTCGATCACTGGACATGTAGTATTGTACCGATGATTGTGAAGAGCAAAGCATACAATAGCTCCTTGATGACAGCAACTATTGTGCTGGTCAGAATCTTAGGTTGCAACTAAAACATTTATTGCGCACAACTTGACGTATTATAGTGGTTTGCTCATTGATCGGTCTCAAAAATCAAATTTCAATGTTATGGCTTGTTGTAATTTAATACGACGGATCCTCTTACTGAGTTGCTTTTTGTTGTATAAGTATGGACTTAGGTTCCCATGTTCGAAATGGCTATTTATGGTCAGTGTGTAGTGTCATCCTTGAGCTGTTGTCTTCGGATGGACTGCAACCATATATATGTGGTTGTCTTCTATACGTTTATCATGGAAACATCTGACCAGAGTATTCTCAACACTTGCTGGTAGCACTTCTAGGTTAAAAATGCTAACTCGCAATTTGCAAGCCATGGCTACAAATTCTTTGCTTAATCTCACCGCGTCGCTGACAATTGTTCCTCCATGCGAAACGTCAGGCGATCATGTAGTCTTCCTGCGCTCCAAGCGTTTGTTATGTGTTGTTCCCCTTCTAGCTTCCTGCCTATTCTGTGGTGCGCTGTCACGTCAGTGAACTGGCTTGTGTCATCGCCGATATGCAATGTTTACTGGCTACATAATCATCTGTCATCTGTAATCATGTACTTCATCTAATTCCACCGTATTTGTATCAAACCAAAATACCAAATGTATTACTGCCATATATATTTCGTCCTCTTCTAGTTACTCTGTCATACACAGACATCGCCAACTGACACGTTCAGCAGAATTGCTGGAATAACACCTGGTAGTATACACGGTAGATTCTATCAAACAACATTTACAAGTTATTGACTCGTTCTTCAACAACAATAAAAAAATGAGCCAGGCAAAAGTATCCAGATAGTTGCATGTGTATAGCAATATTATTATCTTAGATAAAAAAGTATGATCCTAGATTGTTGAATTACTCTATCAGGTTCTTACAGTCCAATAGTATGATCGATATTATAATCTTTTTTTTTTTGGAACAATCGATATTATAATCTTGATTGTACCAACGGAAAAGAAAAATCTAAATCTTGAGAGATTGTAGAGATATAGAACAAATCAAGAACCTTCTTTAGTTGACCATGGTGTAGCTTATTGGTTCAATGCAAAATCTAGCTGGAAGGAACAAGAAAGTGATTGGCCACTTAATCTTAGTGTCATCCGTACTTGTCCATGTGTTTTGTACACCCTATCTGTGTCCACTTTGTCACATGACGTGTTTAACTATTTATTCTTTGCATTGCAGCTAGCTAATTGTTGGAAATTCAGGCAAGATCTCTCACTTCTCTCTTACAAGAATGCGTAAGAAAACCAGTAGTTTGTGCTGCGTTGAAGGTGCAGCTTTTTGGGTTTTTCTTCACTCTTTATATATTAACTAGGTGAGTGCCCGTGCGTTGTTACGGGTGTTAAAAACTTACTACCTCTGTTCGTTAATTGTTGACGTTCCCGACCAAGCAAATGAACTAAAATTGCACTGCCAAGCCTTGTCGGAACGACATCAAAATAAAAATGGAGGGAGTATATATCATAGCATATAGTAATGAACATTAAAACATGTCTAGCATATATCACAATCATACGCGATAACAACAAATAGATATTATTCATAAAAACCAATATCTCTGTTTCAAATCCTTTTACACATGATGCTGCAAGGACACCTCGGATATATTGTTGTAGCTATCTATCATCAAAACAATTCTACAATTTCCTTACCTCATTACCAATATCAAATATTTTTGGTGCTTTTGCTGCTAGGATCAAGTCATGACAGATCTCCATATCAAGCATAAGTTTTCTTTTTAGATCAAACAGTTTCGTAATCCCCAGCAGAGGAAAGCCAGCTCCATGTGTGTTGAAATTATCTGATCATGTTGGGTAAAATGAGCGAGCAGTACGTCCCACACCATGCTCCAAAGTGTATGCTAATGCAAGGTACTGAAACCAGAGGGCGCCAAGGGTTTAAGAGTACCCACAAATAAAAAAAAAACCACAACCTTGTGGGAACATACCGTGACAAATTAGCCAAATTTTGATGCTCGTGAGATTAACAATGCAAAAATGAACATACCATTTGTCTTCCTGAAATGATGAATGTCTCATAAATTGAACTTACACAAGTTGGAGTGTGACAAAAATATGTGGTCACAATCCAAAGGAAAAATATATGGAGTCACAACCAACAGATTGGCTTCATTCCATTTATAGAGACTCAATGGCTGACTGCACTGTTTACAGCCACAACAAACATTTTACCTGGAAAACAATTGTGAAGGCACCAGGAGCTCCATCACACTTTGCTAGTACATTCTGTGGCAGTTGAGCACTTCTCTAGGTCTTTGCACACAAAATTTGATCAACCTGCAAGGCACATCATCTGTTGGTGTCAACAAATCATTGTGTCAACAATCACTAATGTTGAGTTAGAAATCTAGCTAATAGCTAAAGAGTTGCAATGCACTGCAACCTGATCTTACAATTAAATATGAATGACAAATCTTCGATCTTTTGACAAATCTTAGAAGAGTATATCTTTTGATCAATGCAGGAACAGACTGAATGAAATGGCAAATGTTCTTGCCTTGTGATTGTAAGTCAACAGAAGGATCCAAACAGGATTATTTAATACAGCTAAGTGTTGTGATATATATAAAACTGAATCGATGCTCCTAACATGATACAACATCTTTTGTTAACAAATTATAACTCAAAATTGGTTTGACATTGTGTGGTAGTGTCTGGTATAACAGAGATGAGAAAATATTATGTAAGATGGTAGGTCAGACAAGCCGTTTGATTAGGCGTTTTTGTTCAGATAAAATGCCTCAAAACCTAAAATTAAGGAGAATTTGGTCAATGCTCGAAAAACAGGGATCAAAAAATGAATCAATCAGCACCAAACCTGGACGGGCAGTACCAATCAAAATAATAACTGCTAATAGAATCTACAGGGCAGATGGTGCAGACTTGTTGACCCCACTACTACTTAAAGTTTCACAATTGTTCTGTACTTATGATGCAAACTTGCTTTGTAATTTTTTACAATATCCATTTCTGAAAAAGCTGGAGCACAAAGCCAGATATAAGTAATCTATATGCAGAAACCTTTCAAACCTTCACATCGACAAAGTACACAAGACAATTGTTCCAAAGTAAGGCACAGAAGAAAACAAAATGTCACCATACCTTGCTAGTTTGTGCATTAGAGATTGCAATTGATTTGCACATTATCATCATTCATCAAGTTAGAAAAAGAAAATATCACTTCTGTAAGCAAATACTGCCCTGCAAAATCCATCTCAAGGTAGACAGAGAAAAATAAGCCTCAGAACAAGTGAATCCAACAGGTTGTGTGCAGGGATGTGAAGATGCACTGAGCACTCGCCTCTCTGAGGTTCTGTATGATAAGGATCATTGAGACTGGCGTGGTGCTTTAGAACACAATTTAGAGCTAGATAAATGTTCTTAATTTGTTTCCATAGTATGTCCATCCTCAGGAGTCACAGAATAGTCTTTCAGGTTTCATTGCACTACTAATGACTTAATCTCAAAATTTATCAGGTACTATGCTAAAGATTATTCAAACCCATAAATAATATTATCGACCGGAGTCCTCTCCATATGCTCCCTCAGCCGTCACAAGGAAAACTGTACCCAAAATATTTTGTATCCAGCCTTAATTTGGAACCGGGTGCATCTTAATATCTTATTTTTATTTGTTTAGAATATTAAAAAAATCCTACAAACCCATTCTAGGTTCGGAGCTGGGGCTTATGGATCAGGATAAACAAAAGCAAGAAAGATCCAACCAATATCCAAGTGGCATATTGTAACTGTGAAAATTAATCAGCCATTTATTATGATATTATCATTACACCCTTAGAAGTGATTGAAAATTTTGCTTACAAACAATCAGAACCCACCCAGTAGAGGGGATTAATTCCTAGGCCATAGAGTTGAATGCAAGAGATAAACAAATATTGAACTGTCGAAAAAGAACAACATGGGTTGCAGTTAAAAAAATAATAGTGAAGAGAGACAAATAATTCAACTCCAGGGGGTGTCTACGATGAGCATCTAGTCACCATCCTCATACTTACCCCGTCCGACCGTCCTGCTGACGATGTCGATGAGCTTCATCCTGCCTCCATCCACTGACCACCACTCCAAGAATCAAGCACCTGGAAATGATCAGTGGAACCTAATGACAAACACGAGGTGTGCACAGGTGCGAAGCTGACAAACACGAGGTGTACACGAGGTGTGCACAGGATGCACCCACCGCGAGCAGCAGCTACTATGGCCCCTCCAGGTTTACCTTTGGTTAGAGTGGTGCGCCGTCCACTGCCAGCTTGATGAACTTGAGGCGCAGTCCTCCAGATCCTATGCGGCGTGGGAGCTCAACCGCGGGAGCGACCTGCTGACTCCATCTTCCATGGAGGAGCTTTTCTCGAAGGAGCTCACTGGGGATTCGCAACAAAAACGACCCCGGCAAGCTGCCCCACTGCAGCCTCCACCGTTCATGGAGGATCTCGCTTTCAGAGGAGATTATGCATTATAGAGCAAGAAAGGGGAATCAACTCATGCCTTTTAGAAAGTCACATTTGTAATTCACCTGATTCTCAACCTCCTTGGCGAGATATCCCACTTCGCTGCATCTTTTTTAGGTGAAACATGAATACCAATTTATCAGATATTGAACCAATATTTTTTCAATAAAAAAATGAAATGGAAATCGGTGGGGAGAAGTGAGATGAGCTGCATTATTTATTGGCTAGCAGTTCATCTATAATATCCAGAAATGTCGTCAAATTGAAATATAGTTTGGAACTCTGGTTATTTTGGTACTGAAGCAGATACAATCCACATGTCATAGTCCTCTACCTCCCTTCCCTCGAACATTACATCGAGCATCTCACCTGCGTGGCCATGGCGGGCCTCGTCGTCCTCGGCGTCCATCTCCGCGAGCTTGGATGGGGCGCAGTAGCGGGCTGTGGGAGAGGCCATGGCGCTGGCCTCCGCGAGCTTGGCGATGCGGCGTTGAGCGTGGCCATGGCACGGGAGCGAGCGGCTTCCCCTTCGACGCGGTGTGTCCACGGAGAGCAGGGGTTGCATCGGGAAGAAAAAGGCCGGCACGCCGCAGGGCGAGGTCGAGGTGGGGCCACGCCGCGTCGGGCCGCACCGCCGTCCTGCAAGCCGGCCTGCCGCGTCGCGTGCCGTCGTCCCGCAAGCCGCCCTGCCGCGCCGCGCGGCGTCAGGATGCGTCGTCGTCCCGCGCGCCGGCGAGCGGAGTCAGGGCCGCCTTTCGCGTCGTCCCTTGCCGAGACAACCATGGAGGGCGCGGTCAATCTGCCGTCGTCCCGCGCCGCCGTGGGCTGCGCAGGAGCTTCAGGTCGAGCAGGCAGGCAGGGACCGTAACATTGAAGAGAAGAAGACGGTTGCAGATCCATCCCGGCGCCGCCTGCTCGCTTCTACCCCGTTCCTCCTCGAGGTAGCGCCGCCCCGGCCACCGCCCTAGGCGGCGGGTCCCCTCCTCGACGGCGTGCGGCCGCGATGGCCTTCTTTGGTTGGCGGTGTGGCACCGCAGCGGCGACATTGTTTTTGGCAGCGACCTGATTCGCGCAGAGGAGGCGGGAGATCGACGTCGCTATGGAGCCGGGGTGCTGCGCGGAGGAAGAAGAAGCGTTGGTGGGGAGTTGCAGTTGTGGCAGGCGGGGGAGGGGATGACGGGGCGACGTGATGACCGTGGCTTTCGGATCGCAGGGGCCGCAAATTTGATCGCAGGGGGGCGGTTTTGCATTGCAGGAGTAGAGAGAGAAGGAAGGCGGGTTTTGAATAGCAGAGGCGGACTTCCGGATTGTGGGGAGCCGAATATGTTTTCGGGGGCAGATTAAGCCGGGGCAGACGACCACTTCGGAATTCATGAGTTGTAGAGATATTGAGGTACAGAGATAGTGCCATTGTGGGCGCCGCAATGGCCCCTACAAACTAGCACACGACCCGCATTACCATGTGCCTGATTCTCCTAGATGCTAGGAACAAGAAAGACTGAGTACATGACTCTAACTTATTGACTGACGCTAACAGACTTAACTGAACCTGAAACGACACTGAACTCTGAACTGAAACTGAAACTGGGCACTACTGACTGAATGCACACACAGACTTGAAACACTAATAAATACTATTACAGCTATTTGAGTCGTCTCTCAACCAATAGATAGGAACACAGACATCAGAGTCCACATGACTACTATCTCAAATCTCAAGCTTAAATGAGAGAACAACACTTTATTAGCTCTTCCGCAAGGGCCACTCCCCCTTCGCATACAATTGATAACATAAGACTTAACCAATCAGTTCAATGCAATTAAGCGGAACCCATTTGACAGCAAGGCATTTATGTGACATATAAGGAACATCCAGTAATGTATTTGACAAAAATTAGTTTACACTTGCCAGCTGCAAGGCTGCAGCTATGCAAGCGCGTGAAAATCCCAGGAACAATACAAGAGATGGACTACACAGCGAGCGGAGCCAAGAACAGTTCTTTCACAACTTCTTGGATGAATAAGAAATCTTCCTCGGACCTTCCAAGTTCCAATCACAAAATTCATGCCTTTTATGCTACTGGTACTTGAGTTACAAAATTGGACATTGGAGAAGTTTTCGGGCATGATTGGTGATGATGCCAATGTGAAACTTCTGGTCGACGAAACTACACAGTAGGAAGTTCTGGAAATCAGAAAGCCTGCACATCCCTCTGCTTCTCGATGCTGAGGTTGCTGCGGCGCCTTGCATGCTGCCCAACAGGTACTTCGGTGTTTGTCGGCGCGGAGGCTTGCCGGTTCCTGGTGCCAAGAAGCTGTACGTCTTCGTCGGCCTGATTTTCAGGAATTGATGGATTGCACGACGGAAGTGTCCGACTTGGTGGCCACAGTCGCAGCCCTAGAGGCCCAGAGCCGAGGACGGACGAGTATGAAAGGCTGCGTCAAGAAGAATTACTTGGTCCGTAGTTTCCTACGCTGACAGAGAAGTAGATGGATTTTATGGAACAGTACCAATAGACTTAGGATATGTTTAGAACTACATAAATGTGGATAATACGGCTAAATACATCAAGTGATGTAGAGACCGGTATATTTTCATTTGCTTGATGAAATAAATTCCCTTTATCTAAAACATAAATGTGGATAATGTGAAGTGTGATTCAGGACTCACTCACTGAGAGAGAACATTTCATGACAATATTTCCCATCATAAAATGATTTCTAAGACCATATTAGGCATTGTGAGCCCCGCATTTTGTATGTCTGGGACAGGTAACAACCATCTTACATATCTGCTGCTGTCTGTCTCTCGCCATGGGTGATCAAGGCAGTAGAGAAGAAGATGAAAGCGTTCCTCTGGCGGGGCACCGAGGTGGTGTCTGGTGGACATTGCCTCGTCACCTGGGCAAAAGTCGCGAGGCCAACAGAGCTTGGAGGCCTGGGTGTGTTAGACTTGACCACCTTTGGCTATGCGCTGAGGATGCGCTGGGAATGGCTAAGTCGCACCGACGATTCGAGAGCTTGGATCTCCCTACCGAGCAAATCAGAGCGCATTGTAAAAGCCATGTTTGACATCTCAATGACGGTACAGGTAGGGGATGGCTCCAAGACGTTGTTCTGGACGGACAGGTGGCTCAACGGGAAATCAACAACCGTGGCAGAAGGTTTACAGAACCGACGGTGGGTCCGAGATATAACGGGAGGACTAACCGTTCGCATCATAATTGAATACCTCCTGATATGGGACATCATTGAGCAGATTTCGCTGAATGCCGAGCCTGACAAATTCATTTGGAGATGGTCGGCAAACCAGCAGTTCTCAGCGGCCTCGGCATACCGCGCTTTTTTCACAGGCCAGTGTGGGGTGCCGGGAGCGAAGGAGCTACGTAAAGCTAAGGGCTCGCCGAGGAGCAAGTTCTTCTTTTGGCTAGCGCTGCTAGGCCGTTGTTGGACGTCGGTCAGGTTACAGAGGCATGGTTTGCAGAACAGTGGGCCTTGCGCTCTCTGTAATCAGGCGGACGAGACGATTGAGCACCTGCTCTTGGCCTGCGTCTACAGCCGCGAGGTTTGGTTCCGCGTCCTCCGTGTCGCGCACATCCAGCGATTGGTACCTGCAACCACTGAAGTCCAACTTGCGGATTGGTGGCTGCCATCAAGGAAGGCGGTCGCCAAAGAGAAGAGAAAAGGATTTGATTAACTGGTGCTGTTGGTCACTTGGCTACTCTGGAAGGAGCGAAATGACCGCGTCTTCAACAACGCGCAGAAACAGGCGGCTACTCTGTCGGCATGGATACAGGAAGAAGGAAGGCTCTCGGTCCAGACGGGAAACACGGCGTTGTCGGAATTTCTTCAGTGAACGACGCTGTTTTCTCTCCTGTAGTTGCGAAAAATCTTTTTCATGTTTCTTTCTTGCTCTTCCCTTGTGCACCCCCAATGTAATCCAGTGCGGTCCGGGCAACCACGGTTGCTAGTTCACGCCACCCATGTACTCTGTTTCCTCTTAATGAAAAACATGCTAAGGCATGGTCGCGAAAAAAGGTAACAAGCATCTTGGACCATTTGACTACTGTTATATTCGTACTGCCTCATGTTGTCATCTGGAGCCTACCAGGCCAGTTGGAAGACGAGAGCAAATCTTGAAGTTAAAACATTGCTCTTCAGGCCAAGCTGACCTCAATCAAAGAACAGAAATGTTGCACCGCAGTCAGCCACCCTAGCGCGAGCCACATCATCGCTGGTCCTGGGCCATCCATTCCGACGCATCCGGCCGTCGCGGCGGTGACGCGTGGCGGGTTCCCTTTTGCGGTCAAACCCCTATGTTTTTTTGGGATTTGATCGTGTGACGAAAAACTTCCATGCTACAGTAAGTCCGTTCAATTATTACGCGTCCGAGCCCCTGTGTTTGTTCCTAATCAATGTGAAGAAGAGAAAATGCAAAATAGCCAGTCAACAGCCGCCGCCTTTGGCAACCGGGTGTGGCTAAAAAATTGGATGGTTGACTGCACAGCTGGCGCACGTGCTGGTCCGCGCTTTGGTCTTTGTCGGTGGGGGGCGATCTACGGTCTCCATTGTTGGAATGGGCGACCGCCGCGCGCGACCGCGTAGGTTGGTTCGTGTCTCGCGCTAGGTCAGTTCGCTTGTCTCGCACTATATATAGGTTTCGTGTCTTGTTATTCCTCGTCCTGTGCTCGTGTTTGCAGTTGTTTCATTTTGTTTGTCTGTTGTTCCAGATCTATCTCAGCTCGTGGTTGTTTGCTATTTTTTGTGTTGTGTGGTTGTTTGTTGCTGCTTGTGTGTGGTTTAAGATTGTATTCGTCTTTTGATTTTTCCTGCCTCGACTTGTTCCATTCGGTTTCCTCGTTTTGCTTGTTTCCTTTCGGATCGAACGATTCGTTTTAGCTATGGCTCTTGCTGGTTTGCGGCATATTTCGCCTGCTGCGAGGAATTGACGTGTTCGTGCTAGAGTAGCTCGTGCTTGGGAGTACTGCGGCGGTCGTGACGATGGTGTACCGTTGCATGTTGATTTGGTTCTTGTTGATGAGTGTGTATGTTCGATTCTGCTGTCGAGTCTGCTGTCGCCATGGGTGGATTGTTTGTCGGGTTCTCTGTTTTGTCGTTTGTTTTTTTAGGGTGACGCTATTTATGCCGAAATCCCAGGTAAAGAGGTCGCTAAAGGAAGGCGATGTTTATATTTTTAGCAAGTTTATTGTTTCCAATATGAAACCTGCTTATCGTCCATTTGATGCGAAGTATATGATCAAGATCACTCCTTGTACTTAGAAGGTCCTGCCACTTGTTTACATGGTATGGTCACTTCGAGCTCACCGATCATATTTGGCTAAGGTCATTTTTTTCATACAAATATGATTTCCGCGTACAGCATCCAGACCGTGACAGAGCTATGCGTGGCAATTTGAGCCTTCATTTTAGTTCTCTTAAACATAGTTTCTGTCCAGTTGTTGCACATGATCATTGGTTTTTAACATTTAAATGTACTAATACATCGGTTCGTACTTGTCTATTTTTATCTCAAATTTGTAATTTTTGTAAATTGCGATTCAAAAAATTCTGCACATGGAATTTCGTGGAGATGGACATCTTGGCACCCTTCGTACGTAGAAATTATGTTTATATTTTTTTTCAATCTTGCATTTTCGAAAGTGTTTACTTCTCCTTGTGTTTGAGTGAAACTTTCATTTGGTAAATGTGAAGTTGTCTATTTTAAACACATTTTGGTGGATTTATTTTCAGAAAATAAATAAAAAACTATGGGTTTGTGTTAATATGGAACAGCCACTAACCAAATGTGAGTTACAAATTTGATTTCTTTCGAGAAATAAAATTCGACAAAACAAATGTGAAGTTTGTTGAAACTGCGTGTGAAATTTGGTAGTTGTGTGTATCCGGTTGTTAGAAATTCACATAAATTTAAGTGGGTTTTTTGAAAACTTTTCGGGTATGTACACGTGCGAGATTCATGAATAAAGTGCAAAGACTGACGTGTACTACCACTTGATTCCTGGTTCCCACCAGATGCCGGTCCCGCATGTCATTGACAGTTGGCCAGACTGGCCACTAGAACAGATATGCTGATTAGTGACGTTTTAAATGCGTCACCGACTGCTTGTAGTGACGAATTTTTCCTAAAAAATCGCGATTCATGACCTTTTAGGGTCCGTCAGCAGTCGAGCGTGGTCAGTCGTGATTTATGACGTTTTTAGATTTGCTGTTAGACTACATCCGTTAGCCAGTTAAGGTATGTATACATACGTATACTCTGCCACGCTGGCAGGATGACCGAGGCATCCAACGTGGCCGCTACGCCACGCTGGCAGGATGACGTGGCATTCCACGTGTCAGTTTCTTATTGGTCAAGATATCCATTGCGAATTCGGCGACGCCAATGTCCGCATACCTGAAGCCCGGAATGACCCCTGCACCCACCGCAACCTACATTGCCCAGTCCAGCAAGGGACACAGCGAAACTGAGGTTAGTTGTTACCATGATGGATTAGTACCATGATGTAACTTTCTACTATTAGAGCGACGCCCTGTCACAACAGTTGATTAATTTTTAGCATGAATGGAATGTACGGATTAGAAAAGTTAAAATTCTAACTCTCTCCTTACAAAGATCACACGTTCAATTTTCATCCACTCTGTCCAGCCCTGCATGCATATTGTGGTGATTCTATCCATACATTATCCATACATTAGTAGTGCACTTTGTTAGTCTAAGCCATCCTTTTCCATCTGTCACGAAACATACATTGTTTTCCGTTGCAGCAAACAACACGCTCTGTCACAAGCAGAAGGCTTCACAAAAGCGTCTGGTTCAAGGTTGAATTCGACAACCCAATAACGAGAAGGCTGGTAAGATAATAAATCTCAAATTCGAACTACTCTGCATGATTGTTTTCAAGCTGTAATCTTGATGTAATGCTAATCCATAGCATAATATCATTCATGCTACTACTACCTTTTAACCGCATTTGATCCATACATAGGTTTTGAACGAAGCCATTTTGGCAAATATTGCCAGAACACTTAGGAGCCCGTTGTTCCTTGTTCTGCAAGACGTCATAGTTCATGACGTGCTCGTCCATTGGCAAGAGAGCAAGATAGTCTTTGGTTTGGGCTGGTCATACCTCATAAAGCAGTTGAACGTTCAGCCCGGAGACTTGGCCCTTTTCATGCAAGTCAGAAATAATAAGATGAAAGTCGTTTTCTTTGCTGCGGATGGGACCGAAAAGAAGCCAGGAGATAGCCATTCGCGCACGGAGCTCCTTAATACAGGTTGAAGATCTTTAGTATCGTAAGCGTACAACATTGATGAGCTCGTTAAGTTTTCTTCTAGTAGTAATAACATCAATGATTTCACAATTCAGGAACGCCGATAGTGATGTGCGGCAAACGCTTCAATATCTCACAAGAGCTCAAGCAAGATGTACTGAAGATGATGTCACCAGAAGCCGGAGGACTACCATTGTATGTATTCAAAGTCAACCACACAGCTGCACGGAATGGAATCATGGTAAGTATAACAATTGCACCGCCAAAGTATTTATTCGCATAGACATCCAGTTAATATAAAACACACCAACACCTGACTGTGCAGTTCTTCAGCGCAGAATATACACGGCGCTACCTACAGAATGGACAGGAGATCGAGTTATCCACACCGACGTCCCAATCAAAGATCACGGGGCACATCTCCATCTACTATCCCAATATGGGAACCGTGAACTGGAGTGATTTCGCGTATGACAACAACATACAGATGGACGACCTCTGTGCCGCGAAGCTGATCAAGGATGGCGACAAGCTAAAGGCATCAATTGTGGTTGTCAAGAAAAAAACACAACTGATGCCATGTCAAGAAAAAACACAACCAATCTCCTGACATCGGCTGTTAATAGTGAACAACGGACACTAGCTGTGTTGAAGTGCATTTAATGTTTAAGTGTACTATTAGCAAGTAGTAATTAACTCTATTGTCTGTTATTTACTTAAGTTAATTTCGTGAGTTTATTTTAATATTTGCACACAATCGGAGCAGCTAGATGCATGCTTGCAGAATGCAGAGGAATACTCCGGGCATTTCCTCTCCCGTCTCCTGAGAGTTGCTTGACATTCTGCCAACCATGCCAACTATCCTGTTTCTATGACTGGTGGGCCGAAATCGGTTGGCGATCCCACAGACCAGTGAGCTTCCGGAAGGTGACTATTACATCTGCGTCGATCCGGATATCTCGGATCTTTCAAATGCATACATGTTGTCATTCCTCCCCTAGTGGGCCATTCTGTGGCAATGTGTTCTCCAGATCCAGCCCGACGGTATCGTCTTCAGTTTGGGTTCAGATCCGGCCCATGAAGCGACGTGAAGCGGCCGAGGTGACCAGGGCCTAGACAACTGACACGTAGGCCCAAAGGCGTTTTGCAGTGCGCCTCAAAATAGTGATGATTTTTTTTTGACTGTGGGCCCCACGGTGCTTGACATGTGGGTCCGCGGTGCGGTGTGCTTCATGTTGTGCTACGTGGTACGGGGTCTAATAAATTTAACGACGAAAATGGATTGACCGTGGGCCCGCAATGCCTGACACACGGGCCCCATTGCTGACTAGGATGCCACGTGGGCCAGAAACGCCCCTGGTCAGGTTTATGACGAAAATTGTGGGCCCCAGTTGCCCTTTGCTGTGCGTCTTGTGGCATTTTACGCGGTGAAACTAAATTTTAGTGACGAAAATGGTCTGACTGTGGGCCCGTGGAGCCTGACACACGGGCCCCCCTTGCTGACTACGATGCCACGTAGGCCGGAAACGCCCCTGGGGTGGGGTTTATGTCAAAAATTATGGGCCCCTATTGCCCTTTGTTGTGCGCTTGTGGCATTTTACGCGGTCAAACGAAATTTTAGTGACGAAAATAGTTTGACCGTGGGCCCGTTGAGCCTGACACATGGGCCCCATCTTGCTCACCAGGATGCCACGTAGGCCAGGAAAGCCCCTGGGGCGGGGTTTATGACGAAAGTTGTGGGTCCCACGTTGACTGACATGTAGGCCCTCGTAGTGTTGCATCGTGCGCACGTGCCATTACCACGCTGGGAAATAAAATCAGCCTCAAAAAATACTTGGTCTTGGAACCCCTTCTTCTGATACGTGGGCCCCAGTTGCCCTTTGCTGCGCGCCTTGTGGCATTTTACGCGGCCAAACGAAATTTTAGTGACGAAAATGGTTTGACCGCGGGCCCGCGAAGGCTGACACATGGACCCCCTCTTGCTGACAATGATGCCACGTAGGCCAGAAACGGCCACGGGGTTGTGTTTATGACGAAAATTATGGGTCCCCGTTGGTCGCCGTACTCGAAACGGGATTTTAGTGACGAATCGGCCACCCAGAACCTACCCAGAACAGTGAACCGGTGACACGGGACAATACTGTTCATCGATTTATCCGGATTTTCGACACAAATGAGGCTTGTTAGTGACGAATCGCAAAAAACGTCATAAAGTTGGCCAAAAACGGGAAAAACCACCAAAATAGTGACGGATCTACAGTAAAATCGTCACTAATCAGCAGATCTGTACTAGTGGGCGCACGTGCAGGAGACGCCCCCGTGTGGCCGCCTGCGCTTCAGCTCACGTAGTAACACGCGTCCTACAGGAAGATTCCGGATCAGGGGCGAACCCGACACGCCTCCTATGGTCATGCTGGATCCCGCTTGTCAAGGAGACATCGTTTACATGGGAAGTGACGACATTTGAATGGGAAGCGACGCCTCATCTTCTCGTCCCTAGGCTATGAAACCCGATACTGCCCCAAGTTCAGTGCACTCCGCCTCGCCGACTCCGCGTCTTCTTCTCCGGCCACGCTCCGACATCTCGATGACTCCCTCAGGTAACCGCGCACGCCTCGTCCTCGGAGGCACCACCGGAGGCGTTTTCAAGCAAGAATCCAGGCACAGACGAGGTCTCCCTGCTCCGTCGCATGCTTTCGCGACGACCTTGTCATCGGTAAGTCGTACTTTCCCTCCCCTCGTAGATCTTCTTTTCATTTGGTGTTTCGACGTCAATTTCATATGACGCGATACTTCGTAGTCTGGCGGCCACAAGCCCCCAGTGGAGGCCCCAATGGAGGCCCCCGTAGAGGGGAAGGAGACGGGACTGGACCAGCCCGGTGAGGACCCCATGGAAGAGGAGGAGGAGGAGGAGGGGGCGCCCAGCCCTTCACCAACGACTACGAGGCGGACGATGACTTCACCTGGACCTCGTCGGATGAGGAGGGATTGAAGCACGACCCGAAGTTCAAGGTCAAGGAACGGACAACCCCGTCGTGCATCACCTTGTTCGAGTGCTCTTTCTGCCCGAAGAAGAAATGGTTTACTTCTCTGATGAAGCCGAGGGACCATGTTATCGACTTCGTGGCAAAGGGCAAGGAGCTCGAGAACGGCAACCTGGACGAGGATGCCATGGTGCATCACTACTTCGCCGTAGCGCACGGCTGGGCATAGGTCGCTGGTACAGCATGCCCTGGTGTAGGGTTTAGGTTAAGTTTTTGAGTTCGCGATCTCGTTCGCGTTCGCGTCTGTGTGTCTACTGATGTGCCACCAGTTTCATTTTTCTATTTATCTTTCAATAGGTCGAATCATGTGTTTTCAGTTAAAATGGTAAACGATTTAAATCCAACTATAAGGAACAATTCCGTGACGAGTAGAATATACAAATCACAGACTCAGAACTTAAACCAAAGGAAGAATAGATTGTATAATATATGATACGAGTGTGACATCTCACCGAGTCGAAGTGAGGGATAAAATGAATTCTAATACCTGAGCTTATAAGCATCAGAAGTAATGTCGGGTTGATTGGATAATAAACAGATCACCGATCGTTAATCACAAAGAAAATAAACTTCCATTGTGGCTGAGTGGCTATCATGGTACGTCGAATAGTCGTAATTGGGTGGCCACCATGACCGAGTGATTGCTCTCACACTCCGAGTGGTTGTCACCATCACCGAGTGATCAATAATCTCCATACGCTGAGCGACGGAGTGGTCAAGGGGCCGTACATCGAGTAGCCGTTGTGCCCGACCAGTTGACGTAGTACACATAGCGATAGCATGCCAAGTCGCATAGGCCTTTGTGGAATCGTGTAAGCGTATATCCCGATTAGGAAACAGCTCTGCCCATGCAAAATCAAAAAAAAAAAAGATCACGTCATGGAGTCAACCATCAATTATATAAGGAATAAAATATAGTATAAAAATCCGAGTGCACTGAGATCCGAATGTCTTTTACCACTCAAGAGTACCTACATGTTCATCGCAATAATGGTATTTCACTATTTTGTCGCTGCATGTATGAATAACTGATCCTGCCATACATGTGTTGTAGCGTTCCGAGTGTTTTTTGTGCTTGATCAGCTTTTATGATAGTTACGTGTACAATGGCGCGCACGAACAGTACGATGAAGCCGGTTAGTTTTAAAATAAAGTGACATAGATGTGCATCTACATCTTAATATCAATGAACAGTTAATGTCATTAAAGGGCTTGGCGCGCTGCAGCTACTAGTTTATATGAAACTGAGGACCTTTTAGCTTAATCTAGGCCTGTAGGCCAGTGGAGAAATAAACAAAGATAAGTTGGATCAAGAAACAAGAACGCGGCAGTCTATTCCGTACTTCATACTAAATCTTCATAACTAACCTCTTTCCTGGAAACCGCATACCCTTCCGGCCCGTACCATACGATGCATCCTCGTCCAACCACTCTGTCAGCAGCGAAGAGCCAAGTCCCATGTGTAATTTTATTGTTTTTGCACTTCGATAGTTTTATGGACGTTCTTGCGTGTGTTGGTCCATTCTTCAAACTTATTAATAGCTATCTAAGTATGTTTGGTATTCCCTGACCAAAAAAAAAAGTATGTTTGGTATTGAAATAATAAGAAAAACCAGAGACAGCAGAATAATCTGAACAACAGCTGGCTTATTGTACAGGTTGCACAACTGCTTATTGACTCATTTATCAAAAAAGAAAAGCAAAACTAGTTGACTCATTCCTCAAGAGATCAAAATACAATTAAATCATTGCACTCCAGCTACCTCTTCGCTTCCTGTTGATCCTCCTGAATAATCGGAGTTCTGCCTGGAAGGGTAAGCAGTGGGATAAATTGTTTTGCCCACAGGCGCAATATTTCACATCAGTGCCAAGATTTTTGCCTAATCCTAGTGCTATATCATCGTTTTCCGGTCATTCTGTTGCCCAGGCAAGAGCCAAATTTTGTGATCAGTACCTTTGGAAAGAAAAAAAAAGGTCAGTAAATTTCATAAATTTTCACAACATGATCCATGTGAATACGTCCTTGCATTATGTTTCAACTAACTTGGGATGGTTGATCGAAAAAATAAAGATTCTAAAATTAGAGAATCGATGGAAGAACAGCTAGCTAATTATACAGGTTGTACAGCTAGTTGACTCATCTCTCAAGAGAAGAAAAATTATAGAACTAAATCATCGAGGTCCACGTACCTCCTAATCTCTAGCTTCAATTAATAAGGAACACCTTACTTGTTTCATTCACATTTATCGCAGAATAAAAGTTAACCGAAAGTCCCTCGTCACATCGAACGACTCAATGAAGCAGGGTCCATTTGACTGTAAGACATTAATTTCTTAGGCTTGTATTATTATTATTTTTTTGCCCCAAAAAAGGTTAATCTAGCGATGCATACAAGCATTGAAATATTTGTCTTTTTTTATGTTTTGGAGCCATAGACAAGTTTTATTGGGTAATTTAACATGGATTGGGAGATAAAAATATTTTGTTTAATCTAATGATGAATTCTTTGGCTGCTTTATGCTTGGAGCAGCACATAATTTTTGTTGTATAAGTCACGCCTTTTAAAAAGGGACTTACAATACGCCATGAAGCTAACACAAACTATTTCTTATAGCTTCCATTAGTCAGATCATTTCTATGCGTATCAGCATAATGTACATGTGGATCCTCAGATCTGAATTGATGATTCCCAGTGAAGAGCATGTGACTGATTTTTCATCACTCACAAGGCATTTGTTTTTGGCATAATCATACCTTTTGTATCCTTCTTGGTAATGAAAGAGTCTAATACTTCAACAGTTAAATGCTGTTTTTAATTTTATATAAACTGTATAAATGTTGCGTATTTCAGGATAATCTAGCAGTATCATTTCAAAAAAAATCCTACTGTATGCACCCTGAAACGACACCTTTCTTTTTTGGAACGATTAATAGGCTTGGATCGTTCGACAGCCAACGTTATGTACTATATGTAAAATAACAACTTAGATCACTGGATCACGATTATTACTATGACCTTCGTACAATTCACTGCCTCGATCTTGTACTCTCTATCCTACCAATAGGAGGACAAAATCTAATCCCCCAGGTCGAGGAGATTACATATGAAATATTCAAGGATCGCAATCTTAGTTTAGGCCTATGCATCTATGCTTAGGAAAACAACAAAAATAAGCTGGATCAAGAAACAAGAAAGTAGCTGTCTACCTAATCTTAGTGTCATCCGTACTTCGTTCCTTAGTTTCGTACCATTACTTATTTGTCACGAAGGTACTCTTGTACCCTCTATGCATGAAAATAAACAAAAGAAGTATTCGATTGTACCATACCGTTCACTTCCGGCCACTCTGTCATAACCCAAGTCCCAAGTTAAAGAAATTTTATATTCTTCAATATTGGTTGAGAATTCTCGACGTGATCTTGCGTGTGGGTCCGTACTTGCATTATGTTAACAGCTAACTAACTCTGGTTGATACGAATTAAAAACAGGCCTACTGAAACCGCGGAGTCTGCAGTGACAGACAACATGACCCCGCGTTCAGATGAATGAATCCTGGCCCACTCGACAGCGAGACATTTGTGTAACATAAGAAGCACTAGCTATGATGAATGATATTATAATTCCTGCAGCACTAGAAAAATGTAGCACACAATTGTACAAGGCTAGCTACAGCTGTACAAGCTAGCTCCAAACAACAATATAAAGAGAGCCAATGCTCACATGCTTTGATCCCCCTCTGCGCCTCTCCTCTCTTGTTGGTTGTGCCAAGAACGCCACCACAGCTTCTTCTTACATACCGCCAAGAACTCTTCTCTTCTTCCGATATTATTTCATCCACCATTTCTTGCTTCCATTGGGAAACAAGAAGAAGAATCTCCTCTATTTGTGGCGATGATGACCATGGATACTTCCGGACGCCGAAGCGGTGTGCACGGGAGCAAACCGGAGCAGGAGCTTGCAGCGCGAGAAGCCCTGCGATACGCCCTGCTCAACGACGACGCCGGCGAGGCGGCGGCGCGGGGCGGGCGCGGTGCCCAGGGCTACTTTCGCGGTGTTCGGGTACGTCGCGAAGAAGCGCGGCGGTTCGTGGTGCCGACGAGCTACCTCCGGCAGCCGGCGTTCCGGAAGCTGATGGAGCTCGCCGCCGAGGAGTTCGGCTTCGGCCAGGCCGGCGGGCTCCGCATCCCGTGCCGCGAGGAGGACTTCCAGGCCGTCGTCGCCGCGCTCGAGGCCGAGTCCAGGCGCGGCGGCCCATTCAGGGCCCGAGGAGCGGCGCCCGGGACGGCGCGGTGGTCGAGGCTAGCTGGATCGTCACGTTGTAGCTAAGCTAGCTTAATTATCATCGTCAATTAGTCACTGAAGAAGAATTATTTGGTTCTTTCGTGTGGTGAGTAATTTAGCTGTAGATAGATGTTTGATGAGGTAAATTAATCTGTTTTGTAAGGACTCTGAAACTGAAATGAAAGCAGGAAACAAGAATTATGAAACTTTGATCTTTCTCCTCTGTTTCTTCAGAAGCTTTGGTCCTTATCTCGTGTGTGTCACACTATCCTCTTATTATTAAACCTTACCCCTGCGTTGGAATGTGGTTATATCACTTATCGTTTGTAACCACCATGAACATAAGTACTCTGGTCAACCATGTCTTCCTTTGGGAAAATATAAAG